>WJFB01000113.1:19258-102790 GCA_009870185.1 Pygmarrhopalites habei
CCCCCCCCCCCCCCTTGAACACTATGTAAGAGACACACACACATAAGCGGTAATTTTAGAGGAGAGAATTCTAGGGTTTTTTAAGTCATGCCGTTATCTCCCTCTCTCTCTCTTTCTCTTTTTCTTTCCCTGTCTGTCTGTATAAAATTGTAAATGTAGCGTGCATGCAATTGGCTATATGATGCCGCTTGGTTGGGGCGTTAGCACTCTGGAGAAAAAATCGAGGAGAGGTCGTCTTGAGTTGGCGAATTTACAGTCGCGATGGGACTTTATACTTTTTCCTTCTCTCTCTCTCTCTTTTCCTTTACCCCTCCTTCCTTCTCGTTCTCGTTCTTTCTCTCTCTCTGTCTTTCTCTCCATCTCTTTCTCACACACCACGTCCTCCCACCATTTCTTCTCTACACACGACTTTGTTAGCTGAACTTTGGTGTCTTTGTTGCTTCACACTCTGTATCCTTCCCATACCCAACCAGCCATAGCTAGAGTTAAGGGAGGAGAACATTACATAGCAGTGGCAGTAGTCTTGTAGAAGAAGAGAGAAAGAGAGAACATTGTACACTTTTTCACTTTCAACGTCCACCCCACCCCACCTTTCAATTTCAGTTGATTCAATTTGACTAGAATACTAAATCTTTGTTCAACATTTTCCTCTTGTCCCCCCTCTACCCCCTCTTTTTCTCCTCCTCTCTCACTCTCTCTATCTCACTTAAACTTTAAAGGAATTGGAAAGCTGTATGGAGAAAGCAAGGAAATAAAGAATTGTACATACTGTTCCAATGTTCAACTTTATTTTTCTTACAGCAACCTCTTCTCAAAAAAATTCTTCCTTCGTTTTCTTAATATTTGGGTAGATTCGGGAGAAAGGAGAGGATAGGGCAGACGCAAACTTAATAACTCTGCAGGACAAACTCCTTGTTCTCTTCCTTAGCCATTGCCATTGCCATTTTTTATTTTGTCTGTATGTGTATGTGTGTGTGTGCACTTTCCCTCGACTCTCAAAATTTTCAGCCTTGGCACATTGCCTTATTTCGTGGTTCCCTACCGTACAACCACGATTGGTTGTGTTAGAAATGTACAAAAATTATTTTACAAAACGAATCAAATCCTCCACTTTTTTTGTACATTGTACAATATCGACAAGGATGAGAAAAATTAGAAATTCTGAATTAAAGTTTAGAGGGAAGGACTAATAAATAAAATTTGTAAAAGTATGGTTGATTGACCTTGGATTGTATCTATGGATGGGCTGACGGTGCTGTCCTGTACTTTGTCTTTCCTCTCTTTCCCTTGTGTCACTGGCCTCAGGACAGACATACTGGCAGTGGGCCAGTCTACGAGATTTGACGGTAGAGTCGTTCCTAAAAATAGACTGATAAGGAGGGAAAGGAAAGAGAGAGAGAGAAAAGGAGAGAGTTGACTAGACCAGACTAGACACAGTCACTGCTCTCTCTGGCGAAACTCCTCTTGTTTTGTCGTCTATCAAGCAACCAATTGGTCCTAGTCTCTCTCTCTCTCTCTTTCTCATCCTCGCTCAGAGTTCTGTTCGGTTTATAGGGAAGCATGGCGTATAGTAGAGGAGAGCTCCTTGGCAATTCCATGGAGTACCCTCAACATTCCGTTGCCGTGACTTTCTCCTTCCTCCCTATCATATTTCATTTCTCTCTGCCTTATTCAATTTTCTTCCACTCCTCTCCTTTTTCTCCTCCTCCTCCTTCTCCTATCTTTCTCTCACTTCTTTTCCAAGAACTGGGAGAAAGGATACCGTAAATTTTCTGCCACTGCAGTCCAATCCTCCTCAAAATGACATCCAGACCCACACACACACTTTACGCATAAGGCTTTCGTCATCCCCTCCATCGTATTTACATTTTTTACTACTTTCTCTGTCACTCAACCCCCTCCCTCCAGCTACTTTAACACACACAGACACATCCCCTCTCTCTCTCTTTCCATAAGTGAAGCTCCCATCCTCTCTTCATTTTACTTTTACAGCTACAACTCAATTTGACACATTACGTACAAAACGGGTAAAATTTCCTTTACGAGCTGTTTTCTCCCTCTGTTCACACACACACAACCACACACAGTACACATACGAAAAAAATGCGATCCACATTCCACTTTATCTCAACCCGTTTTTACCAATAAGAAAGCAGAGGGAAAGGAGAGAGAACGAGAGAGAGAGAGAGTTTAGTACACATAATATGATATAAATATGTAGATGGGGTCTAAATTAAATTGTCTCAAAAAGCATTACATAAAATTGAAATCTTGCATGAGTACATAGGGGCTACAATGGAAAAGTTTTTGCAAGTGCAAGTATTGAAAGCAATACATACATATAAATTGGAGATACATGTATGGCAAACAGCAAAAGTATCAAGGGACCTTGGCTTCTCTAGTAACCTTTCCACCCTCTCTACTCCAACTGCTACACTCGCCAACTATTCATTTCTTGCTCTAGTAAATTTTTCATTATTTTCTTTTGGCCCTCCCCCGTCCCCCCTTCATCCTTTCCTCTTTACTTATAATCATCCTGTGGATTTTTCATTTTGAAACCTACTACCTCCCCCTTCTCTCTCTCCCTCTCTCCAGCTCATTAATACAGATGAAAAGATGAATTTTTTAATGCAATATCTTCTTTCAATATACAATGAGCTAAGCTCTCCCCTCGACATGTATTGAACAACCGACATGTGAAATGTCCCTTTGGCCATGGTACACACAAAATTTTTAGTAAATAAATTTATATCATCAAAATAAATTTGTATTTTTCAAAACCACTCCACTCCTCACAACTTTCTCTCATAATTGTGCATGTGGTAAATCAAAGGAAAGTGGACGTACTTAAAAATGGGAACCAGAATTGTTTATAGAAAATATGCCTCCATTAACAAAATAGTTACAGCTAATGTACAAAATTGTAAAATTTGTAATTTTGTACCTACACACTGTACAATCAGTCGAGTTTCATCCTGTGTTTATGGACAGCCAAATAGCATGGGAAAATAAATTTTCATTCTTCTTTTCACCTGAAGCCCTTCCAGATTTGGAAGGGGGAAATAAGGAGGCAACTTGTGGCTACTTTGATGTCTCCTGTCATCCTTTATTTTATATATAATAGTAATGCTCTGTCCCAACATAAGTTGTAGGATCAAGATAGAGGAGCTTTGTACAGTACGGCGTTCGCTTTCGCATCTGTAGGGACAAGTAGAAATAACTATATATGTGGTGTGTGTGTGGATGTATGTAAGACTCCATAGTAGTGAGAATAGAGAAAGAGAGAAAAAAAGAATTTAAGGATACATCGAAATGAAAGAAGTCGTATTGTGAGCATTAATAAATGTCCCATATATTTCTCTGATATGAAACTTTGTGAGACTTTCTCCTCCCAAAACGAATCTTCTTGAGAGTCTTTTTGTTCTTTTTTCCTTCCTCGCTTCTCCCTTTCTCTCTCTCTGTCCTTCTTTGTCTCTCAATTTCGTACTATGTCAGAAAGAAAATTCGCGGCTTTTTTTCTACCTTAGAATGAAGCCGAGCTTTGACTCTTCTCTCTGAGACTTTCTCTCCGCGTTTCCTGTCTTTTCATTATACATGGATGTGTGTGAAAGTGGATTCAAAGTTAAACTTTCTTTAATGGTGAAAAAAGCATTTGGAATAATGAACAAAACAACATTTTCTTGGGCGGCCTTGACATGGCACTCCATGGGACCACCCAGGCAAAAAAGAGGAAGGGAAGAAATGACATTTCTTTTTTTATGAAACATTAAACTTTTTAAAGTTTGTTTATGTGTAATTAGCTGGAATAAATTTCTATAATTTTTCAGTTTTCTCTCTCCCTCTCCCTCACCAAATTTTGAGTAGTGGGAGCTTACAAGTAGAAGAAGAAGAATTATAATTCTGTTCCCAAATGCACAGAATAATTTCTCTCAGTCATGATCTACTTTTATGAAAGTAGGGAGAAATTAATTTTTAATTGTAGATAAAGTTAAACATTGATGGTCATATACATGGAAAAAAAGGATTATCCTATTATATCCCTATTCACACACTGAAAATGTTCATGAAGGTCTGTTTTGTGGTATAGCTGTGGTTTTGATGGGTGAACAATAACAACAACAAATAAGGAGGTAGCAACAGGATGTGAATCTCCATTTTCTCATGGTGTGTGTATGTACGTGGATATTCTGTTCGCGGAAATGGTCACAACAGACGAAGGAAGTGGGGAATGTGTGTTGTGTGTGGCGGACAGGACAGTACACATACGGCACTCTCACACACTCCTCCTAATAACATCCAATAAGCAAAAAAGAAAGAGACTTGCGGAAAAAAGAAGAAAAAAGAAGAATGAAAAGTTCTATCTCTCTCTTCCCACTCTGGAGCACACAAACACATATGTATTAAATGTCGGATTGAATTCACAAGCTGAGGTTGAGGCTAAAGGACGAAAAAAAACATCCATAGATATAATAAGAGGAAAAGAATGAGAAAGCTCTATATTTTCTCTAAGAGGTTTTAATGCGCGCCTTTTTGAGGTCTCCCCATCTTCTTCTTAGCTCAACTCTTTTCTCCTCCCCCTTTCTCTTCAGTTCCGGTAAGGAAAAGGTTGAGCTGGTCGATGCTCCATGTAGTTTTATCCAAACTCTACATGTATAAATACATGTATATGGGATAGAATGGGTATACTGTTTTCCTCCACACACATACACACTTTCTCTTTCCAAGAACTCAGTTGACTGTAGTCTTCCCTTTCTCCCCACTATTCTCGTTCTCGTTCTCCTCATCCCGAATTTTTATTTTAGTTTCCATCCTCCTCCTTCTCGAAACGATGATAGAGACCAAGGAAGTAATCTCGTGAGTTCTTGCTCTCTTATTCTCATTGCACCTCCTTCTCTCCATACTATAGGGAACATGTTTTTCCATACTGTGTGTGCTAGTGAGTGAGTGTGTGTGTGTATATGTGGGAAGACGAAACGTAGGAGAAAGAAGGGCAGAGTCACACTGGAAGGAAATGAATCATGGATGAAAACTCTTCCCTTCCCCCTTTTCCCTACTTTCCTTCTTTTTTATGCCATCCCTATGACTATGACTTTGACATTATTCTTTGGGAGTCCCGGGGTGTGGGGGTCTGAGATTGTAAAATATTTTCTCTCTTTCTCCGATGGAATTGCATACGTCTGCCATTGTGTGTGTGTGTGAAGTCCACACACACACACACAAATATTGTATACCCACACTCACACTCATACGACTTTCTCCTTCTTCCTTGGTTATCCACTTGCTCTAATTCAACAACCTCAACTCTTGGGTCATCCTGACTGAAAGATCTTTCTACACACACACGTGTACATACATGTATATGTGCACTAGATGGAGGAGAGTGTGAGTCTAACTTTAAGTTCCCCTCAAGGTTTTGACTAGAATTGGAACATTTAAGATTTCTCATTGATACACCACCACCACCAGTCCCAGCCCATCTCACACTATGAAGCCCAAACTTGGTTGTCCCTGTGATACGATGCGGGGATTCAAAAAGTGTCTTTTGAGAGAGAAGGAGAGAAAGTGAGTGAGAGAAAGAAGTTACTAAAGCCCCGTTCCCTTTTCCTTTCCACTCCCCCCTTTATCCAACACTCTCTGGAGAAAGCTGGAGAGATGAGGTTCGGGGAGTGTACAAAGTTAAGAGAAGAGAAGGAAGACAGAGAGTCTAGTTGGAATCAACTTTTAGTATAATATTTACAAAATTTTTAATCTTTATGTGCATAAGAATCCTTGGTAGAGTGAGAGTGAAACATTGAGGTAATGGGAGGAAGGACGCGAAAGATTAGATGCGGCTGCTGTGCTGTGCTGTTCTGTTCTGCTCTGCTCTACTCTACTCTGCCTGTTTGTGTATGTTCCTAGTAACTTTCAATTCACAAAACTTTTTCAATACTTTCGTTCGTGGGTGAGACGGCGTCTAATTTGTTTTCCTTTCATTATGGAAGTTGATCAAGTTTTTTTTCTATATACTCCTCTCCCTCTATTCCTCTTCCTCGATGCCTCGTGTGTGTTTATTATTTTTTTAAAAAAGAGATAGTATATAAAAAGATGCAAGTGATGTAAAGTACAAAAGGAAGGTGGAACACACGCACACATAAATTTTCCATGCATGAGGCTAAAGTGGAGAGAAAAAAAAAGAATAAGAGAAGAGAAAAAATTAGTTTTGTAAATTTATTCAAGCATAAAGTTTATACTCTTGACGACTACGCCACATTAATTAGACAATTATTAATCAAAGGAATGGAGAAAGTGGGGAAAGAGACTATGGAGAGTAGAATGAAAGAAACAGAAGGATTTTTTTGACCCTACTCTCTCCCCCTCTCCTGACACAATTCATTCATCATGAGATGAGAAAGCTTCGCAAATTCAAGACATTCATTACCTAATTTAGCCAACTTTGTATTATGAAAGCCCTGTATATGTAAAATGTGTCTACGGGACATTCCCCCTTCAACAGTGTGTGTGACAGAGCCGTCTTGTGTGTGTGTCCTTTATCATGTGTTCTGAAATTTTGGAATTAGTCGAAAAGAAGAGAAAGAACTTTGTCTCTCTCTCTCTCTTTTTCCTTTTCTAATACACTACCCACTGTATGTATACAATCTCTACACTCTCTCTCTACACTCTCATACACACGTGTGTCTATGTACCATATGAAGAGTAGAGTTGAAGGTTGTATAATTTAGTGGGAAAATATTTGTCTTGGAACGTCAGGCCAGACTTGGAGCTTTGCATTTCGTCTTTATTTGTTAAGACAGGGAAAGTCAACAGTTTTGGACGGAAGGAGGATGTAATACACTGTGTCTCTGTAATAAGAAACGTGGGTGACACACAGACAGAGAGAGAGAGAGGGAAGAGGGAAAAAAGTAGCCATTTCAATTCTTTTCCTGGCGCAATTTTTTTGTCTCTCCTTTTTTCCTTCTATGTCTACCTCTCCATGTGTGTGTGTGTGTGTGTGTGTGTATGATGCATGAGGTGTCCCATCTTTTATTCCATTAAGCAACTGCCATGAGCAGCAGCGAATAGACTCTGTGGATAATATACCTGAATTTTTTTTTCTCCACCTTTCTCTTTTCCTTTCACATTTCCTGCACATACAATACACACAGAAAGAGAGAGAGACAGTCCCACTTGCGACATGGATTCACTTTCAAATTTCCTAGTCCTTTCCTAAGCTTCTCCCATATGCATTTCTTTCTTTTTATGTATATACCCTGTAGGAGAAAAAGAGAGAAGGAAGAGGAAAAGGTGTACAGAAATTGCAATGCTTCTAAAATAGTACAGCGAGAGAGAGAGAGAGAGAGAGAGGGGAAGAGAGGGAAAGAGAATATCTTTCAGACACATAAAACAAATGTGCGTCGTCCCAAGGCAGTTGCGAATTTTCCAAGACTCTCTTTGCTCTTCTCTACAACTCACAATGCTGGGCAATCCTACTTTCCCCAATCCCCACAAGGCACATTTGTACATATTTTTTTTGGGCCCACTAAATTTATCCTCGTCTCTACTTCCCTCTTTTCTCTCTCTCTCACTTTCACTCTCTCCCTCTCTTTTTGTTTGTGGAGGTAACAAATATTTATTAGATGAACATGAGCCTTGAACTACATGCCTACTCTAACAGTTTCACCATATACAGTACAGCCTTCCTACATTTATACACGTTTGTCTATGTTGTGTGAGCTGGAACTTCACCATTAAAGTTGGACAGAAAGGGAGTCAAAATGGGTGATTGATTCTCTCTCTCAGTTTGTGTGTTTGTGTGTGTGTATCCAGGGAGAAGGTGATAATCATAATCATAATAATTTTGAGCCGAGAAATTTCAAACTGTTAATCACCTCCTTCTCCTCTTCTCATTTCCATGATTTTACCTTGACTTGCAGTCCCCGGCCGTCGTCCATTTCCTCTAAAGAGTGCCATAACCCGTTTGAAGTTTACTATCAAAATACAGTGGGTGTTCGTTCGTTGTGTGTTTGTTGTGTTGAGAGTACACACACAAACTTGGCAAACCATGTCCATCTTTGAAATCGTTTGAAGGAATTCTGAATGTGGGCCGTTTAAGCAACAATATAAAGAGAGCCTTCATTTTGGCTCGTCACAATTTACAATACCCCCACATCGTACACACACACACACACACACAAACATATCGCTTCATTTTCTTTCTCGCCCGCTCGTTGAGAACTAGTGTAGTTTAGACGTACACACGGACACCCTTAGTTTACTTTGGTGTGTGTGTGTGTCTAGTCTGGAGAGAGAAAGAAGAATGGTAATGATAATTTCAAGTATTATTATTATGTCATTGGGGTATTTGGTCGTTGAGAGTCGTAAAACCAAGTGACAAATAATATCATTATTCCCCTTTGTACCTTCCCACGTTCATCAAGCCGTGGCACGTAACGTAACGTACCACGAGCGTACACACGCATGAAACACACACACTTTCTCTGACACGAGGGCGACATACACTTGTAAGTATAAACCAGGAAGGAAGAAGGTTTTCGAATCCTCCTTGTCATTTCCCAGGGTAACTTCCGCCTGGAATGTTCTCTCCTCTCCTCATCTCTCACTCTCTTCAAATTCAAATATACAAAATTAAAGGAATTTCTCCCCTTCTACTCTCACTCTCCTCTCCCTCCACTGTGGTCTCATAACACTTTTACCAACTTTCTCTTTTACCTCCCAAACTCGTCAATAGCTTGAAAACTATTATGGCTTCTTCTCTCCTCTCTTCCACACACACACACCCTGCCTTACAAATTTCTTCTCTTTCTATCATCACACTCACATGAATATATAATATCAAAATTTCATGGGCCTTCTCTCTCTCTTCCTCAACAACCTTCCGCACACTTGAAAAACATCATCAAATTCCAACCCTCATCCCAGTACTCCCTGTCTTGTTCCTCCGCATCTGTTGTTACATAATTTCCATCTCATCTTGTCATTTTTCCTTATATTGATACCACCCAAATTCTCCCACATAAAACCCACACAAAACCCACACAAAACGGAAGACCATGTGCTTATCTCTATAATATAGCTATACAATATTGGAGGAGACAAAAAATGAAAGAGTAAATACAACCCTACAGAATAATTCTTCTCTCAACTCCCATCATCATTAAATTTACTACCATCCAATTTTTCTGTTAACAACCAATCGCCCATTCACCAATTTGTCATTACTTCCTTTCTTGAGAGTAAGACTGATTTGAAATGTCAATGGCATAACTTTCATCTTAAAGTTTTCCCTATGATTTTTAATATAAAATTTCCTACATCTGTACTTTCGTTTCCATTACTGAATACTGAATTTTCATTTCTTTCAACCAAGACCTCTTCACGATTGAGTCCTTGACAGGAGAGTCGGGGAGAAGGAAAACAATATAACAACTCTCTGCTTTCTCCACAATGTAATTCCTTTGTTGTTCGTGGGAGAGGAGAAGAGGGAGGAATGGGATGTGAACATGGGTGGTTCCTTGGTTAGAATGGTTTTGTTCATGTGGCTCTTGTGTACAAGGGAGGGAGGAAAGATAAACAGAACATCTGCTTTCTTTCATCTTATCGCATCTTTTGTGCACAGCCAGCCAGTAAATAGGCATTATTCTGTATAAAATTGATGCTTCATCTACACCCGCCCCAACTTCCTCATGCACCCACATATAATATATCCCGTATTTGTGTACTCAACAATTTCGAATTTGAAATCCGTTCAAACTTGCATCTAACAAATATTTACATTTTACTTTCACTCCTCATAGACACTCGTTGTTAAGTACAAATTGGCAATTCCCAACCAAGATTTGTATGAGCTACACTACCAGTAATTGAGCTGGGCTCTTTTATGCATAAATACGGTATATGTGGAGCCGTCACAGTTGAGAGTGTATCCTTCAAATTTCTCTCTCTCTCTAGTTTTCTCATGATATACACATACGTATTGTACATAGTAGCCATAGTTCTATTGTGTGTGTGTGTTTCTCCTCTGCTTTGCACTGGTTTCTTCTCTCAGAGTGCCATCATTGGTGAGGCCAGATTATGTAGCGTGAAGGCTCTGGATGATGAGTTAGAGTCAACGGACCTTACAAACACACAACCTATACCCTACCCTGTTTTGCGTGTACACAATTTGTGTACAGACTTTATGTACTCTGTATGGTAGGGACAAACAACGGAAGGAGGATGTATAATAGGATTTTCTGTATATGTGTCTTTGTGTGGGAGAAAACAAGTGGAGTTTCTCGTAAGAGAAAGCTCACTCAAGACAAGGAGAAAAGAGGGGGGAGGAATGAGGAGAGAGAATGCTCTTGTCCTTTACGACAGAATTAATTCCCGTCGCTTTGGAATTGCCTCTGTGGTAAAGGGAATGAGCATAAAACAAGGATCATAAAAATGGTTATTGGTAGGTGAGGGAAAGAGACTTGGTTATTGGTTCTCTTTTTCTCTCTCCCTTTCCCTCGACACACACACAACCACACAGCACAGTAATGGCAAATGCTTCCTCCTTCTTTTTTACGGCTAAGAGATAGCATTGTAATCATACCATACGGAGGAAATTAACAATAGAAAACCTTCCCATTTATTTCTCTCGTCTTTCCCCCTCATCACACCGTATTGATGGTTAAGATGACCTGAGAGTTAGTTACGCGGATCCGTTAAAAAAGGAACATTTTTAGGGGCCTTTTTCCTTCCAACTGGAACACGCATAGGAGTCGGAGTTCACTGCTAGAAGTAAACAAACTTTTTTTTGAAAATTTTGCCATATCTATAAAGAGGGTTTTAATTTCACGAAAAGAAATTCTGTTACTTATCTGCACTTTCTCCATGTATAAAAATCAGGATTTTGACCTAGAAAGTTTTATCCCTATATTAATGGTGGCTAGTGAAAGTGACTCGTACTGTAATAGCACAAGTTAAAACTTAGCGAGAGGCAGGGTGAAGTGACCGAGATATAATATCCAATTTTGTCAGACTCGTGTATGTAGAACTACTACTACTTTTGTCCTTACAAAACGGCCAAAATTATATGTACAGGAGTGAATGAGAGCAGTGTTGCAAAGTAGGGAATGACTTTTTCGCAAAGCCAATTTTGTGTTTCAACTTTTTGTATTTCTAAACTGTATTTATGATTTTATTGACAATTTATTCGTGGTGAGAAGTGCTTGTTGTAATTTTTAAAACTGAGATATTTGGATGTGTTTGAGAAAATTAAATTGACCCCAGTTTGACCTTTTATCAACATCTAAACATGTCAATTTGGAAAATCAGAATAAGCAATTTTACTTTATATATTTACAAGTGAAAAATTGAATTACATATACATGCATAATTGATCAAAGATTCACCTGGATACCACATATTTTGTACTGTTTTCCAAAACAAAGAGTATTCGTGTAAAAATTGTAGTTGTGAAAGGGGCGCAGAAAGCGCCCAAAGTTTTGAGGGCATACAAAATTCAACATAAATTTGATTTTTTACCTGTACCTTTAGTGTACGTGAGAAAAAATTGGAAAGGAGCATTGAACGATCGATTTCACTCAAAAAATTTCTCGCTCTCAATATTTAGCATATTTTTATTTCTACCAGAGATTTGGTATGCGAAATACAAAGGGAGAGAGAGCTTCACACAGAAAACACACATTTCTTCTCCTTCCTCCATCATAAATTGAGTTGGCAAATTTCAAAGCAAATATCCCTTTATTCTTGTCTCCATCCCATCATCATATCATATCGTATTACATCATATGTGACTAAAAAATGAATCTCCATGTCTCCTCCTCGCAGAATTTTTATGGAAGGATGGGTGGATCCTGTCGACGTTGAACCGATCAAAGCACCTCAACAAATTAAACTTTCATAGAAGATCAGAGAGACAAGCACAAACACACATGGCTGAGTGCACCCTCCCCCCAAATATTTGTAAAAAAGCTATTGAATAAAATGCTCCTTAAAAATTTCACCATCTCCTTTGAAATCCTCTCTTCTTCTTCTTCTTCTTTCCCCCCCCCCCCCCTTCTCCTTCTGTATGAACTATCCTGTCCGCTCACTCAAGACTTTTTCTCTGTGATGTTTCAAATATTTTCTCCTAGTCACCTTCCTTGTCGGAAAATACTCCAGCTGTGTATCTTCACATATTTTGACTCCACCCCTCCAAGAAATCCAAGAGTCAATAAAAAAGTTTGGAAAAAAATTGTTCTAAGCTCACAGTCCCATGCTCCCTCAGTCCGTCGATATTTTCTCTTTCTACAGTGTAAAGGGACCATTTGAAGGGGCGGGGTCGGAGAACTAGGATGAAAGAGTGGAACAGCCTCATAATAATTATGGTGGGTGGCATGGGTGGAGGGATGTACAAAGTAGGGAGGGAATTGAAAAGGTTAAGGTCTATTGATTGAAATGGTTCGTATGTGAGTAATGACAGTTATTTCCGATTATCTCACACTTTTTCTCATGATTTACTTCCCATCATTTCCTCCCGCATGTTCGGAGTCCCCCCTCCCTCCTCCCTCACACGTCCTCGCCACCATTTCTGTGTGTGTGTGGCTTATCTGTGAAAACCGTAAAGGAATTTAATGAACCCTAGCTATTTTGAATAGGCCCTCAAAATATTTACAAGTAAATTTAGTGAAATACTCTTATTCGTTTGATTTCCAACATTTTTTAAAAAAATTAATAACCTGAGGTCATTCACCTGAAATAATTTGTTGTTATCGTCAGATGACTCGTAATGCTTAGCCAATTTCTCTCAAATGATACAATAGCAAAAAATGAAATTTACATGTAGCTAATTTTTTTTATACAATCATTTATTAAATCTTTGAACCAAAAACATTTTAATTTTTGAAAATATCGAAACCTGATTTGAGTAATTTATTTAATATTTTCTTCCATTCGAATCTTTTACAGTAAAGTTTTTTGAATGCCACGGGAAAATTTTGGAATGATACGGTAGTCAAGAGTTTGGGTGAATTCCCAATAATACTCCATTTGTCCGGGGCTTCTCCATTGAGGATGTCTGGGGAAGCACGTGCGGACTGATGGGGAAGTGATAGGATGAAGAAAGGCGGTGCCATTATACCGTGTCATGATGCCACAAGTTTTTTCTTCCCTTATCTCACTCCTTCTCTCTCCCTCTTTCTTTCTCCAAGTCTTTTGAGTATGTATGGTTTTGTACAGGAAAGTGTACAAGATTTTTTCTTGTCCCCTCCTGAACATCCGTGCTTCCTTTCCCTGAATAGACATTCATTCCGATGAGTTTGGGATATCATAAATTGAATGAGGAGAAAGCAGAGTATCGAATGTGTGGGTGTGTGTCTATTGAGTCTGCCAGGATGAGCATAGAAAACATCATTTGTCATCAAAATCAAAGGACTAATAAAGAGAAAGGAGGATAAAGAAATCCAAATTTTTTTCACTCTCTCTCTCACAACGTGTCACGTCTCTCGCAACATGTGTGTATTTGTTCACATTACTCTTTATTCTCTCTCTCTCTCTCTCTAACGTTATCAGATTAAATTAAGATGAAAAGCATCTTTGTCTCTCAAACCCCAGCAGCTGTATAGTATAATGGGAAGAAACAAAGATGAGAGACTCCCCTGAGGAGATTGACTTTTGTGTCCCTCCAATTTGTGCTGACATTCAAATGAGGCTGAGGTCATGGTTGAAGCATTTGATCTTTCTGGTGTGAAATTGTCTGCTTCCCTTACAAACGACAACGAAACTCTGGCAAAATTAGCTCAAGTAAAGTTTAAATAACAATTCGAAAATTTTTTTGTAAAAAAATATTTAGAAAGATGCACAGTAGATAAATTTTATTCTCTCTAAAATCTTTCTCTATACATTCTTGATGTATTGTATAGGATTGGGACTTTGAGTCGACATATTTTCATGAATAAATTTTGATTGTAAATTTTCTACTCTTTTTTCATGCACAATCCTTTGTTTATATTTTGTGTGCATCTACAATAAACGGCAGGATATTCCCTTCAGTCTCATTTTTCTCCGTTGAATTCATCTGGAGTGAGGAAATAATGTGGAAAAAATACCCCGCTTCTTTTTTAAAACAAAATCTTTTTGTGGAGAAAAGGAACACCTTTGGCATCTCTCTTGTTCTCATTTTGCAGTTAGAAAAGAGCTGAAATGTGAGCTGGAAGGTTGAGGCTCTTGCTATTTTGGTGCAGTCATGGTGATTTTGTGTGTTACTTTCGCCCCTCTCGACTCTTCTTCTGTTAAGTTATGAGGGAGACAGAGAGAATGAGAGTGAGTGAGCGTGTGTTTAGAAACTGTCTCCTCACATCACTCCAAGATTCTGAGATGGAGAGAGTACAGAGAAATAACTTTACATTACACACACACACACCCTTCTTCTCACTTTCCCTCCCTCTCCCCATACACTCTGCACTGTGTTTGTCTGTGTACTTGAGCTTGGCTTGTACTTCCTGGACTTTCACACCGTCTTCTTTATTCTCGATTGAAATTCTTGACTTTCCTTCTCCCACTTTCTCTCTCGGGTCGGAACTGGGAGTAGAAAAAGAAATATCGTCTGTATGGGTTGGATTGAGACGGCAAGGATGAGAGAGAGAGAGAGTGAGTGAGAGAGAGAGAAATTTTTTCCTCCTCTACTTCTCACTTTGACGAACTACTTTTCATGTCCCTCGTCGTTCCTTCCTTTTTCCTCTGTATTTCTTTAAAGTCCAGGATTGCTGTTTGCTTACTCATGCCTACTTAGTATACCCTCACTATTCTCCCTCAACATCTCACACTTTTTCTTTCTCCCTGACACACACACAAACACCGCCCAACTCTCTTCTACTGTAGTATATTGACTTGTGAGGCTCAGAGGAGACAGGCAGAAAGAGAGAGAGAGAAGCGGATAAAAATCTCAATACAGCATCCTATGACCTACATTATACAATGTACAGGACAGACAAAGTATAAATAAGATGGTCCCCTCTGTCTCATCTTCTCACCATTTTCTCTCTCACTCTATCTCTCTCGTACAACCAAGTCACAAACTGCAATATACATGATTGGACTCTGGATTTGTGAAGAGCTGAAGAGTTTGCTGAAATTTTTTCTCTACGACTTTCTCCTCGTTTTTCCAAACCAGAGCCAAGTGACGGGAGAAGAAAAGCTCAGCTTCCTCTCACTTCCATCTTTTGCATTCTCTCCTCTGACTTTCTACTCTCTCCCGCTCTCCCTCCTTATCTCCAGTTTAAGTTAAATTGAAAAGGAATATTTTGAAAATGTACGTTGCATATACATACAAAAAGATATTCATCCATGATACTTTATCCCTTCCCTTCCTCTTCCTACTTTTCAAAAGTAGTTTCCATGTCGTGGAGCAAAACTAAAGTAATATAGTCTTTCTCGTTCCTTCTCTGAGAAAAACCTTTAAATTACACTTTTTTGAAGTTTACGTGTATTTATGTCCTTCCCAGCTGCCGTGGGTAGGCTATGCATGCATTTGTGTGTCTCTCTATGCAACCTTTATTACTTCACATATATGTAATAAGATTGGCTACAAATAAAGGTGGTCATGGGAGAGGGAGAATTTAAATTCCAGGTCAACCGTCATATCACTTCTACCTGGAATCACAGAAATAACCTTTCTTTCCATGTGTGAGTGAGTGTGTTTGTCTGGGTGAGTGAAGACAGGATAACAATGAATGTTTTGTGTTGACAAAATTGATAAAAATTGTCCAATTGTCCCCAATACTCTTTTGTAAATATTTCCGAAAAGGAAAACATAGCAATAGCATACACAGTAGAGGAGAAAGAGCAGGAGGAGAAGGAGAGTTTTTGGGTTGTGGGACGACAAAGTTTGAAGAATTTGATCTCACATCTACGTCATCCGTCTCCAAATGTTTCTTCAGGAAATGGCACACACACACTTTCCTCTTTGGTTTCGTTTCGTGAGCTTGTATATGTGCAATGTGAGGTTTGAGAGGGAGAGAGAGATGGCAATTGAGATGAGAATTGGAGGTACAAAAATGCTAGCGGGATAAAATTCCTGTTAAAAAGTTAATGCGTGCCAAGTCGAGACGATGCGTTGGTAAACCAAGGAGAAAGTGTGTTTGGGAGAGAGAAGGAGGAAAGAGAGAGAGGTTAGAAGAGGGAAAGTGAGAGGGCTGTGAATTTTGTAGAATTGTTAAGAAGAAAGTATTGAAGAAAGCTAAAAGTTTCAAGGGAAATAAAGTTGTCCCAATTTTCCTCCTTCTCTTCCTCTTCTTCTTCCAGTCACTTCAACCAATGACGAAGACTCACCCGCGACCTTTTATATATTGAAATCCTACAAGACGTGACTCATTACAATTACTGGGCCAGGGTAGGAAAAGTGACACACACACAACCCTTGATACACATGAGGAAAGAATGAGAAGAGCACCGTGTGTGTATGACTCTGCATAGGTTTTGCGTAAGTGTGTTTCTTCTGCCTCACTCTCTCTCTGTATGTCGAGTTAAAGTTTTGGAACGTATCGTTATTACAAAATTATCCAAGTTTAGATGAATGACGTGAGCAGAAGTTTACGCATGTATTATGCAAGCCAAAAGAAAAGCCTAAAGATCAACTCACCACTGAGTTTATATACTCAAACAGAGAGAGAGAGAAAGACTTTTTTAGTGCCATATTACCTTATGCCTTCAAATCAATTCAGCCAACACACACAAAAAAGAGAGAGTGGAGAGAGAAAAGTTTCTTTTTTTTCAAACTTTACACTGTATAAGCATTGGAAAATCTTTTCTCTCGTTTTTTTAAAGTTTTTTTTCTTGAACTGAAAACATGTCCTTTCTATATCTGTCTTCTTTACTTTTTTTGATACACGACAGCACACACTTTTGTGTGAGTAGAATAGGATGAAGACTGTGCTATCAAGCATGCATATATGAAAATATGAAGATGAAAATGAATTAGAATTTTTTTTACAAGTTGAAACTTGTTATAATAACAAAAAAGAAGGTTTCTCTTTCTCCGTCAAGACTTTTTATATGAACAATATAAACATTGTTATAATATATTCTCACCACCACCACCTCCGCTTCCTTTTCCCTCACTTGACTCTCTCATTTCCTCATTTAATACCCAACTTCTCAATAATAATCAATTTTCTAATTGTTTAACTCCATGTTTTCCTTAATGTCAAAGGCGGAATGGAAGGGAGAGAGAGAGAGAGGCGCAACGGGATATTTTAATTAACTGGATGCATCTGTAAAAAGTTGAATAAATTAAGTTGAAGAGTGACTCAAGGAGAAAGTTGGAGAATGAAGAGGAGGAGGGTGTATGAAAGATGGAAGCTTTTCCAATTTACAAGGAGTTTTCTAATGGGCTAAATACTTTGTTTTTGAGAACCCCACTCTTTCCTCTTTCTTCTCCTTTATATTACACTTTCTCTCTACTACTTTCTCTCAAAGTCAAAGCGACGACAGAAGATGATGATGGTGTGTGTGGATACAGAGCTTTTGTAACGTCACGTTATATCTCCAACTAATCAGATTACAAGGGAAAGAGTCTGTAATTCTGTCCAGTATAGTATGCAGTACAAATTTTTCTTCTATTCTCCCTTCCTCTCTATCGGTAACTAAATGCCACCCCCAAATTACATGGATTGAGTCAATTGTACAAAAAATTTTTTGTTAGGAATTGAGTGACACACACAACCAGCCAGATACATGAACAAAGAGAGAGTGAATTGGACAGACAGGGAGAAGGAGGAAGAAAGAAAAGTTGTGTTAGTTAGGCAGCTAAATTTGATTTACCATTCTCCTTAGTAATTTCAACAAGAGCGTAGTGCTTGATAAAAAGATCTTTGTCCTCAGACTTGGATTTGACATCATCGTAGCTTCAACTTCCGCTTTTCTACAGCGTCTCTCCCATCTCACCCTACAAAATACACACACACACACCACACACACACACACACACACACACACACACATAAGAGAGAGTAGCTGGAGTGGTTGGTGGAAACTAGAATCATTGCATGATTTCAGTCTTTGCTTCGTTAATCACGAGGAAAAAGTTTCTCCTTTTCTTTCAAGGAGAAAAGAGAAAGAACGAGACAGAAACAGAAAAGGAGAGAAAGAGAGAAAGGAAAAGAGAGGAAATGAAGGGTGAGCCGAGTTTTCTCTAGCTTTCTTTGAACTTGTCAACGCTTGTCAAGCTTTCCCTTTCCACCACCACCAACTTAGTCGTACATGAAGGCCCAGCCCAATTCCCTTCTTTCTCTCTCGTCACCTATTTAAAGATACAAAGGTGGTGAGGACCATATTTTCTCTTGGTGAAAAATATGGCTATGCCAGCATGTGTGTGTGTGTGTGTGTATGGTGGGGTGGAGTAAAAGGAAGCGAGTTAGAAAGTAAAATTATTTATCTTAATTTTTCTCCTCCTTCATAATGGACAATGCGCACGTTAAACTAATTTTAATTTGTATAATTTAAAGAGAATAATATCAAAGGAGTGTGCATGCTTACTTACATGTGTATGCTCAAACTGCCTTTCTCTTTCCGCTTTCTCTTTCTTTTGTTTCATCCCCCCAGTTCCACTCTCCATGAGTTTTATGGAACCAAGAGGGGGCTTCTTCATAACCCAGTGAAATCAAACGAGGATGAGAGAAACATGGCCTTAATATCCTCCTCTCTCCCACTCTTTCTCAATCCACAACCCGTGAGATGAGACGGATAGAGGAAACGAGAAGCGAAACTTGAAATACATATTTCTCCAGTAGAGAGAGAGAAAGATCTTTGCATAGCTAAAGCCAATGTTTGTGGCAAAGTGAAAACTTTTTTTTGCTGTCTCCTTCTCTCTTTCCTTCTTCCCTTGTGTGTGTGTATGTGTGTTGAGAAAGAAATTCGTTTGAGTTGTCAAATCCACTCGAGTCTCCGAATGAATAATTAATCTTGCTAAAAAATTGACACAAGCCATTGGAGAAGAGAGAAAGGCGGAAAGAGTAGTAGCTCTTCTTATTCTTCAATTTTTTCTCTGGACGTAGATGCTTTCCCTTATCTATTTCCAACTCTGACAAAAAAACCCGTACACATATATACATCCACAAACACAACGAGTAACACACAATGACAATGAATTTGAAATTCTATCCCCTTCTTTTAATCATTACAGCTTTCCCTGGTCCCTGACTTTCACTCCATGTACAACAATATCATTAATAAGGCTCATATTCTGTCAATCGGTAGTCTAATTCGTACGCATAGTAGATTTTACGTACAGAAGGGATATCCACAATAAATTTTGACCCGTTATGTACAAGCTTGTGAGTTTATTCTCAAAAATTAAAAATTTTGTGACAGGCATACATACGTACGCACATGAGCAGAATACTTTGAGGGAAAAATTATATGGTGCACATTTTAGCTTATCAAATTTTAAACCATATGGGAACCTGGAGAAAGCAAAGTTATTTTATTCCGATAAATAGTCAAGAAAGAAGGGGGAGGGAAAACTCGTCAATTTTCTCCTGCACTTTGACACAGTCAAAGAAAAGAGAAACTGATAAAAGGAGAGTTGATGTCCTTGGAAAACATCTGAGCTACTCTTTATGACTATAGGAGTAGGGAAAACGTATTCGTGAGTGTGGAGTGCACATGCTTATTTTTATGTCAATGAACATTTCATACTATCCACTGCAGACTATCTTACATCTGCATGTAAAAATAGCGGCACTATCTATCCTATCTCCTGTACATGTATATGTAATGTTAGGATGTGTGTGTGTGTGAAGCGATAACTATAATAATCATAAGTGGTGAGAATTTGAGTTCCCGTCTGCAAAATTGCTTTTCCCTTCTATTTTACATTCTTCTTTCGATAAAATCGGGGGGAAATGGGAAGGAGGAGGAAAACAAGTTTCGATTAGCACATTTCTGGGAGCGAAAAAATAACTGACGTCGTCCTCCACACACATACAAACACATAGACACACTTGCATATTCCTTTTATTCTGTCTTTCCTATCTTGGTGATGGAAAGCGTGAACTACACCGATGAGCTATCAAAAATGGTTGGAACAATTTTGTCTATTCTATATTAACGATAACTAAGTGTGGTCCCCCGAACTGTAGGTAGAATACTTGCCTCTCTCAAAAAATTCAATAAATTCATCACGTTTTTGAGATTACGTGGGCAATTTCAAAAGATATTAAATTCAATACTATTATAAAAAGACGGTAAACGGAAATTAAAGATATTTAAATTAGATATAATTTTTTTAAACAAGCGATATTTATATGGGTCTACAAATGGTCACACAAAATTGTATGTCTACTCATCATATTTTTTCACAACTTGATATAGACAAGGCATGACCTTATGCCTCGTGTCGCCATGTATTCTTTTCTTTCCTACATTCCTCGAAGCAGGTTGTGTGTGTGGGGTTGGAGAGAATGCGATGAGAAGAGAGGTCAAAAAACGTTGTGGTTGTACGTACAGTTTCCATAAACCTGTTGTGTTTGCTGGAGAGTAATAAGCTCTTTTACTGTAGAAAGAGAAAAGAAGGGGAGCTTTTCGCCCGTGCCCCCTGGCTTAATATGGGAGGAGGAAAAGAAAACTAAATTTTGTGACGACGTCAGATCGATACTTTTTTCACTATCATCATCATCAAAATGGAGTGTGATGGAAATAGGAGTGGAGAAGAATAGTGTAACCTCGATCAGAATATTTCTTACAATTGTGTTTGTATGTAAAATGGAGGAGTTTAAACGAATTTGATTCCAATGCAGGGAAAAATTGATGTTCTTTTTATTATGAAGGTATTTGTAAATTTGTCATAATTTTAAAAAACGTTTTAAAACGAGGTGGTTTATTACACACACAATAAAACACTATTTTCTATTCTCAAAATACAAGAGAAAGTATGCAAAGTTCATCTAGGATAATCTAGGGTTTATTTCCCCTGCTCTTTATCCCTCCTCTCATCCTCATTGTGAACTTGATTATTTGGGAAGTCCTAAAACTGGAGAGTTGAAGTGGAAGAAAAAGGGAAAAAGAAAATGGGTGGTATGTATTTGACTTTTACAAAAAGTGAGACATAGAATGTAATCACGTCATTTTCCTTGCCATATACATATACTAAAGAAAGATTCGACTTTCTTGTTCTCTCACACACAATTTTTATATCCACAAACTGCATGTAGAAGCACACATAGTTGAACCCCAGAAAGAGAGAGAGAGAGAGGAGAGAAAGGGATGACTAGGGAAAACGTGGAGGGAAACGAGTGAAAGTCGAGATATCTTTTGCATATGAAACTACTTAACTTTCTCTGTATAGCTACAGTGATTAAGGAAAAGAGTACACACACACACACAATGTACATCTACTTTCACCCTACCTTCTCCACTCTCTCTGCATACAACCACACTTTCATTTTCCCCTGACTCTAAAGAACAAGATTTTGGTGCCGTTGGAAATCCCGCACCGCACTATGTCCTTGTGAAAACCATTACATACTACACTGTAGTATGTAAGCTGTCTCTCAGCCCCAGACTTGGGCGCCGACGATTTTTGGTCGGCGGCGGCGGCTGGGCCAAAAATTAGCGGCGGCTTACAGTCGGCTGGGTTTAGATATTCCAACTTTTGAGCTTCATATGTTTGAATACTATCAATGATACGCCATGACCCTCGCTGCTTTTGTTATTTGCCTTAATTTATTTTAAATAAAATAAATGAATTTAGGGATTTATTCAAGTCAATTGAATAGAGCGTAGAAAGCCACAGAAGACAAGTCAAGTGAATGGAATGTAAATTCTGAATGAATTTGTATGTTAAAAAATATGCATGGATCAGCTTTTCTTCATACCGGAAGGCTGGGTAGAAAAATACATTTATAGAAATTGACCTTTGAGTATAATACTAATTCGTGGAAAAACAAAGGATTAAGAGCCTTCGAAACTCCATGGCCTGGAGTGCCTCGGAGCTATACTGTGAAGAGATGAATGAATTCTATGTGTGCAACGAGGTAAATCTATGTGACAACAGAATAAGGATGTGTACATTTAGAGAATAAGAGTGTGTGCATATAGTCCTTTATGATTCCCTTTTACTCAAGTTAAATTTGACAGTTTACACAGCCCTTACAGCTCCGGCGTGAGGGTGGAGTTTAAGCAAAAATAGAACAGCAGCCGCGGCTGAGCCGTCGTCGATACCGGCGGGCTGCGGCTGACGCAAAAAATTTCTCGGCGGCGGCGGCGGCTGCAAATTTAAAAAATTATCGGCGGCGGCGACTGCAACTCGGCGGCGCCCAAGTCTGCTCAGCCCTTCCACACACACTCTCACACTCGCTCGCCCTTTCTCTTTCTCTCTTCCTCTTCATGCCATGGTCACTGGGAGAAAGTTGGCGAGGGCTACGACACTAAGAATATATACAGACTGTACAATATACTTGTGTATATTGTACATGTATCATAATACTTTGACTGTGTAGTGTAGACGTGGAGCTGGGATAAGGAAGATGGAGAGAGAATGACGCCTTAATATGATGGGATGAGATCGACAGTGGCTGTGCAGCTGTGCACTGGATATGAAGTTGTGTGCTGCTGCTCTCATCTTATCTGGATTTTAGGCATGGGTTTCGTCGTCCTACTGGAGACTGAAATTGACTATCTCTCTCTCAGTCTGACTCGGTCTTTTCCACTTTCTCCCTTTTTTCCGAACTGACTTGCTCCACCACACACAGTGTGTCTTTGGAGGAGAATGGAAGAGGAAAGTCATTGTACAATTTCGTGGATAGGAGTGTCTCCCTACATACAGCAGGAGCAACCCTGTCTAAATCGGAGGTAAATGAACCTTCTTGTTTTTGGAAGAAGCTTCTTCTTCCTCTTCTGCCCACCATTACTATGCTCCTGATGCCTCTGCCTTGATACGACATACAAAACATACATACTACTTCTGTATGTACAGACTACATGTAAATATAGAGATGAGTCTGACTGTGCATGTATGTGTGTACCATTTAAGAACACTTTTCAGTCATCCAGTCTCACCATTTTCCTCTCCACTACTATCGCTTATTACGTAATTTAATTTTACATGGCTAATCCTCATAAAAAGGCAAATTTCCGAGCCGTGCTCTTCCTACTCTCTTCTTTCCCTCTCCTTCATGGACTACTTATTGTCATCCTGGGGATTCCTCCTTTTCTTCATACTTTCCACCCTTTTCTTCAATCTAGAGTGTGAAACACCGAGAGAGAGAGAGAGAGAGAAAGAGTGGGTGTGTGGGAAAGAGGAAGGAGAAAGTATAATTTTAAATTACCTACGAAAAAATTCCCTCATTTCAGCCTACGTCAAAATCCTCAATCTTACTTACTCTCCACTGAAATTTTGAAATACAGGGAAGGAAAAAATAACCTTAAGACCTATATTTATTTTTTCATTGTGCTCTTCATGCAATCATGTATAGCCAACTATCTGTGTACGCAAAGCCCCTCTCTCTTTTATGTTTTAATTAATTACATTTATTAATGTCAAATTCCTCGTGTCAAGGAAATTACTATGGAAAAAGATACATCTTTCTTTCTCCATACAATTTTTACAAAGCGTAGCTTTATAATAATACCATCGGAAATTGTGTGTGTGTCATACCATTCTTTTTGGGACGAAGGAGGAAAAGTCTAATAACATTACGTAGTACCATTATTTCAAAGATTTCTCAATAAGTTTCTATACTACAGTAAGCTTTTTATACATTTCGTCATCCAAATTTTGTTTGTTTGACTCTGGATTCATTGAAGAAAAATGAAAATGAAAAATGAAAATTTTGTAATATCTCAATCCGTCTATTTTATAAATTCATACATTCTGTGTGTATGTTTGTTTCTTCTTATAATTGAGACGGTCATATATAAATTTGACTTTTTTGGGTCACCATCCACAATTGAAAGAAGAGGGGAGTTTGAATTTTTTTGAATAATTGCACTTTCCATTACTTCCAGACACTTACACAATGTGAACATGTACATGTTGTGTGAAGTGTGTACGCGTGTGTGTGCTACATATTGGCTTTATTATGAAGGAAAATTCTCCATTTCCCTTTTCTCCTCCCCTTTCTCTTCTCTTCTCTCCCACTTTCCTTTTCTACAGAGAGGGATCTTGTAAGTTTTCATTGGAGAAAATTTTTAGGAAGGAGAATGGAAGAGGGGGGAAGGAGGAAGTGGGAGGACTTCAAGAACTGAAGTGAGTGAATGGTCGACCAAGATATCGTAAACTTTCTATTTCCTTTCCCTTCTCTTCTTCGACTCTTTTCACGAAGACTGGGCAGGAGAAAGAGAGAGAGTGAAAAAGTATTGACACACGAGGGAGTTGGGTATTTGAGCGGTTATTGGAAAGGTGTTACGTTTCATTTAAAGATTGTAGATTCTACAATTCAAGTGTCCTCACTACAAACTATTCGAAGAGGAGTGGAGAGAAAGCTACACACAACTACAGTATGAGCAGCAACACCATCCAACTTTCTCTTTTTTGAAAATTGGAAAATCTTCACAAATACATGTACATACACAAACAAAAATGGTTATATTGTGTTGTACCGTACATACTACATACATATAGATGTATAAAGCCTTTCACTTCTACCCTTCGCCTCTCCTTGAACTAACACCAGAGTTTTTTCTCTCTCTAGCTGACAAAACAAGGCTTCAAATGTAAACAGTATCATGTTGTCCTTTTTTGCGTCGCTCTTGGACTTGTGCACAGAATGGATAAAGTCTCGAGAAAAAACTTACAACGTCCAGTTAACTAGAGAGAGAGAGAAATGGAGGGGGAGGAAAAAATTACATTGGATAAAAGTCACTTAATGGTAAGGAGGATGAAATATTAATAGTCACACGAGTGCGAATTTTTTTAGGATATGCTGCAGAGAGGTGGGTTGGGACCTCTCTAATTAAAGTTTCATGACAATTTTTCCCTCCTTCTCTTTCTCCAGTTACTGATGTAATAAAAATTGCAATGATCAGGCATTTTTAATTTTGGTTTATCCTACACTCAATTACATTCCCTTTCCAATGAAACTGTTTTAATTCTTGTCCTACTTATTTTCCGAATACTAGGTTAATGTCCAATTACCCTTCATCAAAAATTTTGGTGAACCCAAAAGTCAGTGGAGAGAAGAGAAAGTTAATTTTTACTTCATTTGAATGGACACAAAATATTGAATCTTCTTGCAATTTTTTTGGCGTTTCAATTTCTCTGGAGGACGACTAAATTTTGAAAAATGAAAACTAACTTTGAGTTTCTGTTACAAACTGACTGTACAGAAGATAATAAATTGGAGCACACATACAGGAATTGGACGCAAGAGTGAATGACGATTGACGTTAGGAGATTGAGATAAGGAGGACAAGATCAGAAAATAAGATGATGTGATCTTTAAAAAGAGAAATTTCTTTCACCTGTATGTACAAAGCTTTTCCTTTTCATATTGTGTGCGAATAGCGACTGAATTAGTTGAAAGGTGTGTGGAGTGTTACGATATTACTTTAGAAAATATGATGAAGGCCCAGCAGCTATAGTAATAGTGGATGATGGGCAAAAAGTCCATCTGGACTTTAAAAATTGGAGTACCCAACCCTCCCAGTCCTAAACCCACACATACAATATAAATGGATTGGGTCTTTCACCCTCCTCACTGTTGTCGTGTGTTCAAATGTTGACACAAGAGGACACACACAAGAGGTTAACACCCAGCTCTTTTCGAAGAGAGAATAAAAAATAGGAGAGAAAACACTTGACTTTCTCCTACCTACTCATTGTGTATGTGTGTGTGAACTTTCAATGTTTAGACAATCTAAAAGTCAAATTGAAGTTCAAGTATAATTGCTCCGATGTGTGATGACACATGCTTTAAAAAAATAAAGAAAGATTGGAACACTCATCACAAACTTCGTTTTCTCTCTCGTTCTTCCTTCACTCTATTACCTTTTCAAAATCACCATCGTTTTTATCTCACTCCCCCCTCTTTCTTTTCTCACAATTTCAATTCTCCACAATTTTTCTCAGGATAAAATATGGACTATTTTTAATACTGATACTTACATGTGTATGAGAGAGTGTGTGTGTGTTTAAGAGATGACATTTATCAATAAATTTTCCCTCGCTCTCTCTCCCTTTCCAATTTTATCCCACTCATGAACTCACGACCACAAAATGATTAAGTGTGAGGAAAAATGGAGGATTTCACACATACTAGTGTAAAACACAGTTTTTTTAAGTTGAGAAAAAGTTTTTTAAAATGTGGAGACAGGTACGTTGTGCTTGTGCCTATACCAATGCGTATATGGATGTGTATAAATGTGTGTGTGTGTGTGACAGACTGTATGATTAATAATTTATGACTCCTTTAAATGTTCCAGGATAAACTTGTGTGAACGAATAAAGGGGAGCCCTTTGACAAGTGATTATGATGAGCTAGTTCCTAGTTCTTACCATCCCTAAGTATTTTTCCACGCTTAATTTAACCGGGTGTAGTTGTCACGCTGTCTATTTCAGAGAATGAGGAGGAGGAGGAGAAAACTTTGAAAGTGTAAAAATAGATGGGAGGAGGAAGAGTGTATTTGTTTGACACTACCAACTTTGAGGGGGTGGTGTAATCATGAATTTTATATTTGGGGAGAGTTTTTCTCAAGAACAGTTAAAATGGTGTAGTTAGAAATTTTTGCTTTATAAACTAAAATAAAATGAGAGGACCCTTGTTTGTGTATTCCTCTGTTTGAATGATGATTCTGTCTAAAAATAAAAGTCACTTCAGTATGCACTCATTGAGTGGAGTGGGATTAGAGAAAGCATTTTTAGAACGAGATTGGTTTAGAGTAGTAAAGAGTGAAGATTCAGTTTGAGACTTTTCAGAATCAAAAGATTTTCGTTCCATTCTGCAATGACCGCAAGTAGGGAGAGGAGAGGAAGAAGAAGAGAATGAGGGTTTGCAAAACCTCAAAAGCTTCGCTCTCTCTCTATTCTAAAATTTACACAGCATACGTAATGTGAAGGTAATGGCAGAAGTTAAATATAGATCATTCTAGATTTAAATTGTTTTAAAAATAAATGCTCCATTACCCTACCTTTCCCGGGAAATGCTATTCCGCTTTCCTCACTGGCTTCACAGTCAAGACAACAAGGAGAAAGTCGAAAGAGAGAAATTTCAAATACATTCTCTATAAATTTGACATGATTCCCAAATTCCCATCTCTAGATCTAGTAGAATGAGAATCTTCTTAATTTCCACGTAGATTAATTAATAAACCTTTAATATATTAGGACTCTTCCCATTCACTCTAGAGACATGTACAATCAATGTTTTGCCAATGAGAGTCGGAGTATAGACCAGTTTTTAGTATTCGTTGTAGTGAAATAAAATAAATGAGACAGACAGAGCTCAGTCGGAGAGAAAGAGTGAGAAATAGGGCGAATGTGTGTTAGAGTGAGGGAGAGAGAGAGAAACAGAGAAAGTAGGGGAGATAAAGAGAAAGCTTTCTCCGCTCGCTCAGGTGATTGGAATCAGCTGATGGAATGACAAAGTTTTATTCTTGTGGAAAATTTTGACATCAAGTTTCTCGCATGAGCTATCAAATACGCTTAGAATGCATTCATCATTTTATGTCTCTCTCAAAGAGAGAGAGAGAGTGAGAGAGAGAGAGTGAAAGAGGGAGGGAAAAAAACTTGAAATACCAAGACCACCAAGTCGACAGGATGAAGATGAGAGGATGAGGATCAAGGAAGTGATAAGATGAGACATGAGAGTCTTTACTTTGACTATAGAAAATGGAAATGGAGACTGTCTATCTCAGCTGTGTCTCCTCCTCTCTATCCTCCACCTTCTTTTTCTCCTCCTCACACAATTCTACTCGTCTCCTACTCAAGCTTTCTACTTAAAGCTCCTCTTTTTCACACTAGATATTTTGACATGTTCAAAATATCGCAAACTTTTCCATTTCAATATTATATTCAATATGCTTAAATTTTTTTCCCATCACCACATTCGACAAAGATGTCCCCCCCCCCCCCCCACACATTCTCCATTTCTCTCTCTCCTTTCACACAAACACACAGTCAGTAGGATGGATATTATTGTGACATACATTCACTCATAAAAGTTAAACAGGAGAAAAGAGAAAAATAGAATCAGCTTTTATAAATAAGAATCGAGAGAAAGTGAAAAGAATTGTGGGCAGAAATTGTCTAAGTTTTGGAAAAAACAAATTCAAAGTTTAGCAGCAAATAAAGGAGGGTGAGTGAGGGTGTTTGTTTATATTTATGTGTATATGTATATTGTGTGTGTGTGTGTGTAGGATTTCCCTGACTTTACATTGGTCTCATCTCATTATGGTCCATTTGATAATGTATTTGTGGTAATTCTGTACATTGAATTGAAATGCTCCAGCCCTCCATTTCCTCTTCCACATGTCTTTCCCACTTTCCCCCTTCTGTCTCCCTCTCACACATACAATCACACTCTACACAGACACAGACAGACACACACACAGAGTAGATACTACTACAACGAGAAATCCTCACTGTACTTTCTAAAGTACTCCAGCTTGCACAATTCCAGCAGACGTTCTCTGTTCTCTCCGAATCCGGAGAGAGATTGAAGGCTGAGATATATCAAATTGAAAAATGTCCTCTACCCACTCTACCATGTACACATACACACGCAATTCCTTCCTTATTGTACATAACGTGTGTGTGAGTGTGTTAGAACCTACTATTTAATCCACAAAAGTACAGATTCTACTCTTCCTATTCAGACACTCCGCCTCCTTTCTATCTGTATATTTCTCCTATAAAGAAAAACATGCAGGATGGGCCTCTCAGATCTCTTAGCCTGCTTTCTCCTAATATAATTTTAACTACACAAACAAATATATTGTACCAAGCATATCACATTTTACACAAACACAAACACACCTACCACACATTATATGCTCATTTGAAGGGCTTTTATACTTGGTGCTAAAGATTCATTCCTCTCACTCTCTCGCTTGTACACCTCTAGTCAGTCAGCCCAAACCTTTTGTTTTGTACATACAACTGGAGTGTGAGTGACGTATTGGCAATGGCCTTATGTACTCCTCTCGCATCTACGCCCCAGCTCACAAGGGAAAGCAAACAGATGTGCTGTACCCATAGGTATTTTATTCCACCCTTTCTTCTCTCTCTTTCTCTCTCTGTATTTCCCTTCGTATTACTACTACACAAATTATAGAGAGAAAGGGAGAGAAAATGGCGAAAAGTGTTTCTCTCCTTCACACTTATGTACTTAAAACCCGCATACATACTACGTACATAGGAACACAAAGAGGGAAATTTCAAGCATCTATCCATCCTGCACATCTATTGTGATACTGTATTTATATTTTCATTTTTCTCGCTATATTTCTCCTGTCTTTCGTGTCCTTTCAACTCTGTCACCATTCGAATAAGACGGAAAGTGTTCTGTCCTACCATACATAGAACATACATGTACTAGTATACAAGCAAAAGGGAGAAAAAGAAAAACGAAGTTTTGTGTCCCCGTTCTCTGTTTCTCTTCTTCACAACCCACACAAAAGGATTTATATATTCAGGCATTTCCCTGTCTTAACATACATAGACGAGGACATAAAATGCACATGTATGTACAGGCAAAAATAAACATACTCAACAACAAAATTTTTCCTATCCCTTCAAAATAATATTTTGTCTTCTTGTTCTTGATACGATAATCTCTTATTACACAATCTTTCCCCCTTTCTCTCTCTCTTGTACTTGCTGTCCTGAAATGAATAGCTGCTAGAGCAAATTTTGATAAGTAACAATCAATTGGGTCTGCTTTTCAATTTTTCATTTCCTGAGAAAAGATCAAAAAATAAAAAAGATTTTGCTGTGGACTGTTTAATCGAGAGAATATGATACTGTATGGAGAAAGTCCTCCAAAACTGCCTATTGTGGTTTTCATAGAGGAGGACATAGGCTATAATATTTGAGAGCAGACTCTTCATATCAAATTAAAATAAGTAAATAAGAATTAAATTAAGAGTATTTTCTTTTTTTTCAAAAACGCAATAATTTTGTCACAATTTTTTTTCATTTTTGAAACAAATTGACAACCATATGTTTTAGTAAACTATCTAATCGAAATCTGTGTAATGGAATGAATACAATGAACTGAGTATTTTTATGCACAAACAATTTTATGCTTCTACAAATTTCCGTGGATTCTACGAATCAATCCAATGTGTTTAGCATGAACAAAATTAATTAATTAAATCGAGTCAAGCTGGAACTGCCACTGTTGTTGTCGTTGTGTGTGTGTGAGTGTATGGTGTAATGGTGTTCATGTTGTTCCGTTGAGCGCACGGAAGTTTCAGTTTCCTGAGGTTAGAAATGGAGAGAGAGAAAATGATGTAGACGTGGCGAGGTATGAGGTATTAAATATGTTGTGCATGGAAGTGAAATGGGATCACATTTGTGTACGACGATTTGTACGATTTCTCCAACGAAGAGGACCGTAATAATTATTTCGACTTAATTGGTTCCTCCCCCCTCCCCCCTCCCCCTCCCATAACCCTCTTCTCAATAAACATTTCTTAATTTAATTAGTTTCCCATGTCCATGCTAATCACTAAATAAATTGCTCGACACAATACTCTTTCCCTCATTTCTATTTTCAAACTCATGCCATTCCATATACTAAACAATGTAGGGAGTAGGGTGCATTAGAAAGTCATCTTGGATTTCATCATAATTCATCTACGTCGTCGTCCTTCCTCCTTTACTTTGTACGTCATTTTTTTTGTGACCACGTTTTTTGTACCTCAATCCCCAATAAACGAAAAGAGTAAAGAGGAGGAGGAGGAGGAGAAGGGACGGGAGGGTAGTTAGGATGGTTGTTGTATTAATTGAAATTTTGGTTTTACTCTTGCCATGGTGCAGGTTGGTTTGAGAAAGTAGAGTAGAAAGAATAAGAGGAATGGTAGAAGGGTGAAAGAGTTAATATATAAGACCTTGTTGTGCCCGTTCCAATGGAGAGAGAGAGGGAGAGAAAATAGAAAAGTCTGAGGAGGAAATAAATCAAAGGGACGATAGGATGGAAAAGTCTGCTCTTATTATATTTATTATTACTACAACAGAGAGAAAGTCCAGCTTCCATAGCTCTCCCTCTCTCTGCTTTCTCTCTCTCTCTCTCTTTCGCTTTCTCTTCTCTCTCTAGTCTAAAATATGGGAGTGTTCAATTCGTATAAGAACTGGTTGAAGTTGGTTTCTAACGTATCGCCGCGCCAATGGAATATAGAATACTAGTCGTTCTTTGACCTCAATTCTTCTATTTCCTCTGTTTTGAATTAATGAACCAATGTTTCTTTTGTCTTTCTATTCTGTCTCTCTCCGTGTGTGTGTGTATGTGCGTCGAGACACACGGAGAAAGTAGAATTTCTCTCTCTCCCCACTACACTCGCCCTGCCTTAGAAAGGAAGAGCTTGTACTATAGCAGAAGTACGCACACACACGTCCACCATCTCTGTACTTTAATGAGAATCTCAATTAGAGGGAAAGGAAAGAGAGAGAGGAGGGAAGTGGAAAAAAATATGTAGGGAGGATTGTCTCACAAAGGGGAAAGTGAAAGGAATGGGGAGAAAGGAGAAGGACTTTCCTTTTATGAGCGATAATATCAGAGTTTAATCTACCAAAGTAGTCCGGAGTGGAGGAAGGGAAGGAGGAGAATGGAAAAATCCTTTCATCCGTTCATTCTTGTCTGCAGTCAGTCAGTCATTTACATTCCTCCAATTCACCTTTCGTGAGGATGATGAAGACAGAGATGGTCATATTAACTCTCAGAGGAAGAGAGGTCAAAATCCAAATGTTTATGTAAAGAGAATACAGAGTTCAAGTGTACAGTAGGAGTAGTCGTTCAGGCTTTCATACTAAAGAATTATCCCGACATCTCAAATACTTTTATTCAATACTTGATGCTCATAATTCATTCACAAATTTTTCTTACAATCAAAATCATTTCACTGCTTGCAAATAAAGTGAAGTGAAATAATTCCATATGTTGAATGTCACCAATAAATAATTTAAAAATTCAAAATTACATTTTGAGAACCATTTACCAAAATCTCGACAAAGTGCCCCATGTGTTCCAATTTGAACCCCTCCTAAATACATAGTGGTGTAGATCTTCTGGAATACAAAATTTGGCCAATTTCAGTGTGGAATATAATTTAAGAAGAATATTGGATTCCCTTCCATCCGCCCTCAATATGAATTGGGAGAAAGGAAGGAAGGAGAGAACATGTAAAATATGAGAATGTTCTTCACTCCCAAATTGTTCCTTCAAGCATATCCAGCATTGATCTCTGTGTGTATTACCTTCTTTTGGAGTAGGAGTGGAAGAAAAAGAAATTGAGACCTTTTCAATATAAACCCCGCACACACACACATTTGCTCCTACGGTGTACGTAGGTATGCCAGTATATGTCTCCCCTTTTGTTGGATATAGAAAAAAGGATTTGACGACACTAAAAACAGTTGTGGCCCCACACAGTTCAAGTACAGATGTTTTTACCCCTTCCGTCTTGTTCTACAAATTTAGGATTGGCTTGTACACTGTACAGCTTCCATGGCAGAGAGACTGAAACTCTCGACTCTCCCTCTCCGTCTGTCCATCTCTATAAAAAGTATAAACTTTTTGACCCTCGCTCCCTCTCCACACACACACATACATACACACACACGCTCACTCACTCCACACGAATGAGGTGGAGGAGGAGCACAGCTGTACGTGTGTACGAATGGCACAGGCCAGACTGTCCAGTCACAATGAAGTGAACGAAAATAGTGGGCAGTTATTATAATACAGACTAGTTCACCGTGTGTGTGTGCGAGAGAGAGAGAGTGAGGGAGTGTGTGTGTGCTTGGTGGTTGTCCCCTGAGAAGGGAGAGAGAGACTTGGTTTTGTTACTCAACTTCAATCAAGTCTCTCTCTCTCTTTCCTACTTCTCTTATTCCCTCCTCCCACTTCGGCTCTTTTTCCTTGGATAGTTTTCTTTGTGAGATGACTGCTTGGTTAGCTGGTTCAGTTGGCTCAAGACTTCACTCCCTATTCTCTTCATTTCTCTCCTTTTTTTTACTTTGAGGACGGCAATGCATTGCCTCTATCAGGCATGTGAGGTGAGTACAATAAAAAAATAAGAGAGGAAGGAACGAGAAATTCAGACGACTCTCACAAATCTAGAGGAGAAAGAAAGGGAAGGAAAAGAGCTTTGAAGGAACTACTATTCGGAGAGAAAATAATGTTAACGACTTTCCCTTCTTTTTCTTCTTCTTCTTTTTCTCAACACAGAATAGTACAAACAAGGACGTAACACATGAAGCATACACATCAAAAACACCCACATGTATACACACATTGTTTGGAGGTGTACACAATTGTACTCATACCATATATTTGAATAGAGGAAAAAAACGTTTGACATGTAATTTGGACATTTTTAATGTATTTTCAAAAATTTGTAATTAGATACGGATGTGTGAAAGCAATTTAAATTTACGCCGCGCCCCCAAAAAGAAAGTGGGTCATCAGGAAGGGGAAAAGGGGAAAAAATGAGGAAAGGGTAGTTTAAATTTCAGGATCGTTTTTATCATACCATTGTGGAGTCCAGACCGGAAAGGACGTAAAAGGATAGATCCTACAGCACAATAAACAGAGTATACATCATGTGTCGTGTGTGTGTGTGTGGATACTGGATAGTCATTGAATAGTGGGAGCAGAGGCAAGGATAAACGATTAAGGATACACAATGGGAATTTTGTATTGCAGATTGACTCACATTGAATTGACGGACGTCTTAGCCCCTTTATAGCTTGACAATAAAAGCAAGCGCTCCTTCTCTCTCTTTCTCTGTCGACAAGTCCTTTGTAGTCAGTTTCCGTGGCTGGAAGAGAAATTGTTTACATAAATCTAAGATTCAATCTAGATCCCATTTGAGACGCTCAAAAAATGCACAAGTGATGAAAAGCTATAGCTTTCGCTCTCTCTCCTTCTCCCTTCTCTTTTTGCTCTTCCCCTCTGCTCTCACTTTCTATCGGCAGACAAAAGGAAAAAGTCGACGTTCAATAGCACTTGAGTATTTATACTCATAATTTTGATGGACATCTCAGTTCCAGGCAACACATGGCTAGTGCGGAAATCATTATTTTGTTCAGAAAAAGAAAACTTAGGCTGTCATCTACTCTTCTTTTTGTCTTCCATGCCTTTGTCATTGCCACCACCGATGCCTTTTCCCTACAGCAAAAGCATACCATTTTATGTGAACTAGACTGTAAAAACATTGTCAAGTCTGAATTTTGACCACGGCTTCATATGAATGGATATGCGTACTCAAGCATCTTTTCTGACAACTTTCTCCTTGACAAGTTGACTTCAACTCTCAGAGAGGCTTACTCTTGGTAAATACTATTTTGCATATTAAATCCATCAGTTTGTCATCATACTAGATAATTAAATTTGAATTGAATCTCTAAAAATAAGATTATCACCAGGAACATATGTGCGTGTAGCAGAAATCAATTTTAAAGAGATTAAGTTTAATTTTGGAAGAACATAAATAATTGGAATCAATTATTGTGTGTGGGTGTGTGTAAATCACGGGTCTAAATGATAGTAAATCTATTATAAGAATATATTTTGTGTGTAGAAGGAAGAGAAGTTAAAATGTGTGTTTCACACAGTGAAGTGTCTGCCTGCCGGCCTGTGGTGTGTGTGTGTGTGGCCTATCCTACAATCTTTTTTTGAAATATGGAGGAAAGACATTCAAGGGAGCAATTTATTGCAATTATAGCCGAAAGAAACTCTTTTCTTTTAGTTCTCACAAAAAGTCAAATGGGAGATTATTAAGATTTGCAGTCTTTTCACATACACGCATACATCCACACAAATTCTCCTTAGAACAATGCAATTCTTTCCCTTACTTTCTCCTTCTCCTTTTCTATTTATACCCTTTGTGAACTGCACCTTCCTACCATCCTCGTATTCAAACGGATGGGATAACTCTAAAAATAAAATATGTATACATTTCAAATGGAGAAAGCACACAAGGAAATTCCACTACCACACTTTCTCCTTTGCCGGGTTAAATGTACAGTCACCATGAAAGAGGGAGAAGGAGAGAGAAAGGGAGAAAGTCTTTGTGGGTACTGAGCTATGTAGAATGATATAGTAGTTTTACGTCGACAGCTCTCCACGCATCCTCCTTTCTTTTGGAGAAAGCCCTCACAGTTTTCTCCATTAGCATGAATATCTCCAAAGTATGTGTCTATTTCTGTGGCCCACATCCCTCCAAAAGCTCACACACTTTTTCCTACGGAGGGACTGTGTAAAAAAAGTTGACTCAGCAGTGGAAAGAAGAGGGGAAACGCCAAAATGTCTACAACCGTATTTATACCAAAGAAAAAAGTTCAGATTTTAAATTCTGGAAACAAGATAATTTTTTCTTTCTCCCGTCCTTTTTTGTAATTCACCTTTATTTGATTAAAAGCATCAAAAACTAGGAAGAAATAACGAAACAGTAATAAATTGCTTATAAATTTGCAAAAATTAACAATAATTTCACTCCTAGTATCAAATAGACTGGATCCTTTATGGCAGAGTACGGTAGAAAGTTATAGAGGAAAAAAAAGAGAATTTTGAACTCACTGAACACTACCTCCATCCTGATCTTAACTACACTTTTGTTCAATAGGGGAATTGAGTTTTTTGCAAGATAGAGTGGAAGAGCTTTGAGTTCTTTCGAGTGCAAAATATAAGTTAAAACTTGACTGTGCGGCAGAGTGGATTTAACATTACAGTACCTTTGGATAGAGTATGAGAAGCACCAGGACTGAACTTGCAGGATGAGTCTATGAAAATTGCAATTTAATCATAGTTTAGGTTTGGCTAAAAGAGATTTAGTTTATATAATATGTCAAACTTACTTCGACTACTCATAGACCAGTGTGACAATCTTGATGGCAAATAGTCGTATTGAATTACTCACGCCAAATCAAACAAAAATTAAATCCCTTTCTCTATTCCATCCACCAAACTACATCGAGACTCTATTTGAAAGACGGAGAGAGAAAGGAGAGAGTTTAAAGAGGGTAACCCTGGATTCAATAGGAAGAGAAACGTGTTCGAGGAGGAAGACACTTTTCCGCTTTTGTGAAATGTAAACAAAGTCTTACAAATTCACACACACACACACTCATCCTCCCTTTTAATCTATACAGTACTCTGTGGGAGAAAAGCTAGGAGAAAATAGTGTGCTTAGTCAAAGTAGAAAGGAGAGAGAAGAAGAAGAGAAGGAGGGTTGAGGTGAGGAGAAGTGGAAATAGAAGGGAGAGAAAGTGGGTAAAGAACAACTTGATGGATCTCAAGTGCGTGTCTAAGGGTCCAAAAAAAAGGGGAAGCGTCGGAATGAGTGAGACGGTCGGAAGGAGAAAGTTGTCTTAAATTTCCTGTGGATTTCCTCCAGTTGCGAAACTCCATGCAGGATTGAACAAGAGGATGGATTTCATTGGGAACCATTATACCCGAGCATAGTTGCAACTGTGCGTGTGCTTGTGTGTGCGGTGTGTTTGTGTGTATGTGTGTGGAAACTATTGCGGGGACTTTTTTCCTTTCTCCACGTACCTAGGACTTCTTCTTCTTACTCCATCCTTCACCCATTGTAATCCTAGAGGCTGAGCCTGGGTATTTACCAACTTTACCATACAGACACACACAGAGAGAAGAGGAGGAAAAAAAGAAAGTCGAAAGAGAGAGAGAGAGAGAGAGAGAGAGAAAAGTAGAAATAGCGCCGACTTTTTCCCCCTGCTCTCAGCCTCTGTCTCCGCCCAGTGTGGGTCTACTGTTATACAATATGGTAACAAAGGTAGAGAGAAAGGAGAAGGATAAGATGAGAGAAACCCTGACAGAAAAGTCACTTAAGCTAGTCAAGTGTAAACTGTGCGAACAAACCTTTTTCCAATGAGAAGAAGCTTTGGGTCTCTGTCTCTGTGAGAGAGTCTAATTGGATTAACGTGTCGTTGAATTTCATGGCCCACGTACTGTTCTTTTATAATACACACACATGCACACACACACTTTCACTAGGGTATAGATTGATTTTCGTGGAAATGCAAAAATCATCCTTGTGGAGCATTTCTCGTCCTGTCAATTTTATTCTACTTCTTCTTATTTTATTCTCCTTCAACTGGACCATGATGAACAATGAACTTTTTGATTTCAATTCCGGGTCAGATTTTTTTACTGTGCTCTGCTGCTCTACTGCTAGAGAAAATTAAGCGAAACTTTCACCAAATTAATACGGCTTGAATTTGCAATTTTTTTTACACTTTTATTAAGACATCTAAGCAACCTGAATGAACAGCCTGAAGTAGATTGGTTTATTGTAGGTAGAATTTTTTAGCAGCAATTGATTAAAAAGTTTGAGAGAATTTTCTAAATTTTAAGGCAAACATTGTTGAACGATCGGGTGGGTATTAGATAAGAGCGGGTCAGCAATATGAAAGTGAGCGAGCGTGTGGTTGTTTTGTGTACTCTAGTAGTACAGAGATGAGGATGCGGCCTCTTTGGTTGTGTCGTGAGAGTGATTGATCTTTGTAAAACTCAAAGTATTTGATTTCATAGGTTCTGAACTCACATTTGTGACTTTCTCATGATTTAAGTGCACCACCATTTATTATTCCTGTCAAGCCGAATTTTCTACACACACTGAACCATACATATGTATGCAGTTTTACAAAAGGAAGAGTGTGTGTGTCTGTGTACTACACTTTATAATATATGACTGGGTGAAATAAGTGAAAGGCTTGGATTTTGTCTCGACTGTCTGAGAAAACCACACACACGCACACACCACCATCACCACAACACACACACCACATACGAACACACACACACAATCTAATATATGTATGACATGGAGTTCACATGCTCCTTTCTACTTCTGCTGCCCCTGCTTTTTTGTCTAAGAGAAATTGATCATACTTTCCCCCAGATTATCTCTCCTTCCTCTTTTTTTATCTCGATATAAATTGAGAAGATAAAATAAAATGAATTATGTACTCTGTCTCTCTTCCTTTCTCTCAATTTTTTATCTTCCCAAATTCTCTGGTTTTTTTCCGTTGAGCACTTGAATATTTTTTGATCCCACTCTTACTTTCTCTTCCACACACACACACACATTCCCTTTTCTTCAATTTCTCTTTCTTCCCTTTTTTGACGAGACGTCAACTTGGAAAACTTTGATGTTGTGTGTTTGTATGTGTGCCAAGAAAAATTCATTTTAAATTGACATTCGATTCCCTCAACCATTTCTTCCTTTCTCTCTCATTTCTCTTTCTCTACGCAATCAAGGTTACCCCTGGTCGTTGAGCTCACTTTTTTTCTAGATGTATCATGAAGAACGTCATTGACCTCCATGTTCTCTTTATCTGAATCCTCCAGCCAACTCAACTCATGTATATCTCCTTCACTCTCTCTCCCTTCAACTCTCTCTCTCTCTCTCTTACTTTCTCTCTCTCAAAAAAAGAGATAATGCATTTTTATGGAAGTCTAACGACTTGGCATATTTTTCACCTGTCCAAAAACTCCAAAAATAGACAAACAAATAAATGACAACGGAGGGAAAGAGTGCTTGAACTTTACATTACATTTCAGTGCATTCACTTCACTGTATTTCACATGGCTGTTCAAAACTATTGCCCATCTTCTCAGAAAAAGTGTTACTAATATTTTTATTTATACTATTTCTCTGCCATAAATGTCTTTGTATTTTTTGACTCCACAATAATTGAATTTTACTACACTAAATTTTTGAATTCGTCAAAATATTTACTTAAAACAAATTATATTTGTTCTAAAAAATATTACAGATTGTTTCTATTTGAGAAAAATTATTAGTTTTAAATAAGTTTAAGTTACTTTTCAAAATATTTGTATTTCCCACCAATGTCTGACTAACTGCAGTTGGTACTTGGGTACTTCAGCATCACCTGACTTTACAAAAAATTGAGGAGGTGGTGAAGCAAAAAAAGGGAAGTTGACTCCGTAATGAAGGTATGATGGGAAGGAGAGGAGTAGGAAAGGAAGGAGAGAGAAACCCCTTAGGAAACAGAAAAAAAGATTACATGTTGATTTGAAGTCTGTCAACTGAGGGGGATATGGGAAGGAATTTCAAATGTTCTCAACTCTAGTTCTGTCTGTCTGCCTCTGCCCCTGTGTATGTGTGTGTGTGTGTGGTGACTACTCTGCCTCTATTTACTTTTACCCTTTTTATCCATACATTTTTATATACACGAGTCGTCCCGTTTTTTATGCACACAAAGACACACACACATACAGAGCATAGCGTAAGGATTGGAAAAACATTAAGTATCTTCATACTTTTTCCTTCTCCACCTCCTCCTCCTTCTTTCTCCACAAAAAATACATATACATGGGCTGCTCTCACTCTGTCTCTCCAGTACTCGGGAGGATCCTTGGATGACAGAGCTAAGGAAAGTGGACAGAGGGAGAGGAGAGAGTCTCAGACTCTATGATAGACGTTCACTTTCTCCTCTGGTTTTTTTTCTACTCGTAGAGAAAATAGAAGTCGGACTACTCTCACGCTTCATCCTCTCCTCACTTTCCGCGTTCCTCTCCTCCTCCTCCTTTCTCTCTCTCTCTCCCTTTTCGCGTTGAGAATATCGCCATCAATAATTCAATAACTCTCGTTTTTGCACACTAAATGTTCTCCAAGCTCCCCCGAGCTCAAGATGAAACTACTAGCACCATCACCTCCTCCTCCTCTTCCTTTCTCTCTTTTATATGTGCATTTTATATATGTCATATGAGCTGTTATGGAAAAAAGAGAGAAGGAGATATTGAGATATTGGTCTCAAGTTATGAAAGCATGTTGAACCCTCCTCTTGTCACTTGATCCTCCTCCTCCCTTTCAAACTCAAAATTGTATTGAGAAGAACGAGGAAGGGAAGGGGAGAGAAAGATCCAATGTGCAATGGCAGTGTGTTCTCAATGCTCTAGCTGTAGTAGTAATTTCTGGTGGAAAAAGAAATGATGAAGAAAACCAAAAAAGACTACATTTCTTAGCCTCCAATTTGAACGTTACTCTCTCCTCCTTTTTCTCTTTCCTCCTTCCCTTGCTTCGCATTTCTCATTTTTTACGAGGAATATAAAAACAAAAATTCCAAATGCCATAAAAGGACCAACAGTAAATTTATACCTGCATTTGATTGCATTATTGTTAATCAAAAAGTTTTCTCCCTGTCGTCAGCCTCAGTACTAGACGCGGAAGAATAACGTTAGTGAAAGTGAGATAATGACTAGTCTCTCTTTCCTTTATATATATACATACGTTTTTCCTCCTCCTCCTCTCTCTGTCCTTCAAACCACTTAACCACATCTCCCAGACACTTTCGAGGTATACTGTTTTTCTCTTCACCCGAGCTGGGAGCGTCTAATGTCACTTGAGAAGGGGTTTTTGAAGGGAGAAAGAAAGAAAAGGTTTTTGACTTTATTTTGAACACCATCTCGTCCCTCTTCTCCTTTTTGAGGGAAGCACTTAATCAAAATTCAATTATTCATCCTATAAAACAGCATTTTGAGGACATGAGAAGGCTTTCTCCAACGCCAACGTCACACACTCTTTCACACACATACACATCTCTCTCTCTCTCCGTGTTGTACAGCAAACACTCCCATCACCATCATCATCACCCAAATTTGGAAGGTGCACCTTTTTTACTCACTTGACATTTATTTTTGTTGCTCCACTCACCCGTTTTCCTCCCCTCGCTTCCTTCTCTCGTTATTCCCACAATACGCATCTTTATATCAGTATACAAATGACGGGTATTACAAAACTAAAACTAAAACTGTGGCTTTCACTTTTAAGCAACTCTACTTTCATTCCTTTCTCTTGGCTCTCATTCTTACTGATAATTATCAGGGTGAAGCTTTGAGCTTTTATTTAAGAAAGTTATTTGTCTGTTGCGCAAGTCTTATACTAAAATCACTATAATAGGACTTTTAAGACATTTAAATCAAAATTATAACAGGTGAAAATTGTGCTGCATTAAATTTAAATTGAATTCTTTCAAGTTCACACCATAAATTTAGCGCCGATGCATACACTTAGGTTTACATTAGATGCTTACCAAGAGAGAGAGTAGTGTCGTTCGTTGCTGGGAATATTGCCGACTGCTGCCTTCATAATTCTAGTGCAATAAAGACATTATAAATGATACGGAGCTTTCTCTGGGAGATAGACACATTTGGTGCTTGATAGATTGCTCCAGATTGGAGTTGAAATATTTTCCTCTGTTCTGGATGGATGGGTTAAGCGCGCGTTTATTATGCGAACACGTCAAGACGATGTCTAAGGAGAGAGAAAGAGAGAGGAGAAAGTAGGCGAAGGTGGATGATTCTCAACAACAAAAGCTCAGCCTTTTTATGCACTTTTTATACTTCGTAGGAAAAATAAACTCTTTCTCTCCGATTCCGTGTATAAATATACGTATGTCTATATAAGTGATATGGCTCATATCTTTCTCTCCACATTGCATAGGACGACGAGCAGAATATCAACTGTCTTTCTATCCACTGGCTAATTTTTCATACTTTCTAAAAGTTCTTCCCTCCCTTTGGACTTCACCATGAAAGTGAAATCATGAAGAAAGCAACGAAGAGCACATTCTAGTATAGGACACTAGTTGTATAAAGACACATTCTTAACTCGCATAGAAAATTCGTTATGATGCAGTTAATAATGTGAATTTTCCCAAGAAAACACACCCTTCTCAACCTTGCCATTAGATTTAGGAATTTCTTAACACGTAGACACAAAAAACAATTGTAAAGGGCAAAGAGAATGTATGGAAATAAATTTAACTTTCTTTATGATGAATTTTTTCAATTATTAAACTATTGACATTATTTGTATTTGGACATCCAATATTTAACTCTTACAAAATCATGAAATCACGCGTCAAAATTCGAATTTTGACATATCATGAATTATTCTAATGTCTGTGGGATTTAGAAATTGGCACATAATTCTTTGAACAATTAATTTTGACATAACTGTCTCACACTTTTACAAAATAAATATAGAGGAAAGGATTCAAGTATATGACAGTAAATTTGATAGTTTGTAATTTGAAACATTTAAAGGTGACGGTCGATAAAATTTTAAAAATAAATGTATTCTGTTCTCCCCCTCCGCCCAAGTCAACCTGAATTGAAATTGAGATGTCTGTCGGAGTAAATTTACGATTGGATTGAAAAACAGGGGAACATGACAATGTGCAAGTGGTTTGACTAAAAGCATAAAGTACATGTAAAGAGAGGGAGGGAGAGAGAGAAGGTAAATAATACTACATTTAAATATTTGCCCGTACTCCTCGTCCATTCCCTAAACCAAGGACTGGTCCTCGCTACGAATGACTTTCACGAACACACATTTCTCCGACTCCCATATATTCCCCTCGAATGCTGTGTGTGGTTCTGTAGATGTTTGTGTGTAGGACAAAAATTGTATAGTCTATAGAGTACAAACATTAGGAAGAATCGATTTGCACAAGGAATATGGTAAAAGGTAAAATCAATAAATTGAGGAGGGAAAGAGTGAGGCAGGCATGGAGGGAACGTAAACACACACACACACATTACCTCTTGACAGCATTTGACATTATGGAGCTCATGCCAACACAAGGGGATGCACACACACACATGCACACAAAATCTTCCTCTTGACTCAGTGGACCTTTTCCCTGCTATTCATGGAAGGGATGAAAAGGTACTTGGATCTTCTTTTCAATTTCTCTTCTTCTTACTCAATGAAAAAAAATTTCTCCTCCTTTTTGTGACAAAAGTATTTTTTCCTAATGGAGCCAGAAAAGGTGGAGAGAAAATGACAAGGGAGGAGTGTGAAAACTAATCATAATCGTACAGTCAAACAAGAAAAGAATACAAAGAGTTTCAGTGTTTAAAGTGAGAATTTTGATTTTCAGCTTCTTTGTGTGTTTAAAAGATACTTTGAATGGGAAAAAATATTTTTGTGAATTTTACTGTAGTATTTTCTCTCCAATTCTTACAATTAGTATTACTACAATCTTGACAATAATATTTTAAGAAATTTTTAAAATGAAAGAATGTCCTTGAAAAATGAAAGTATAGAAAAGATGAAATTCATTTCGAGTAATTTTTATTATGTATCATAATGAAGGTTAAAAATTGGGAAAGAGACTCAGTCTTGTAGGTGAGAGAATTTTGCATAAGCTCTTTTCAACTCCTATATAGCTACAGCGACTGTTGTTTTCAGGCAGGACTGCTGCGGAGAAAGTCAGTCTTCCAAGTACCTTGCGTGTATAATACATACACTATGCATTTTAAGGGGAAAAAGAAGGGACGGGAAGAGAAAGCGACTCAAAAAACAGGATTCTGGAGTCCTCCACAAAGTTTTGACTATGAAATGTTTCAAATAATGTAAAGCTTGGGAAAGAAAAAGAGCTCAGGACTCGAGGGTAGGATCAAGACAGCAGAAAGGAAAGAGAGAAGGAAAGAGTGAGAGAGATAGTAGACAATGTAACGTAGCATCCAGAGAGAGGAGGAGGAGGGACAGAGAGACAAAAAAAACTACTCGAATCAGACAAGACGAAAAAGAAAAAGAAGAGGAGGAGGAGGAAGATGGTGCGGTGGAAAAAACTAAATCCTTAAACCCAACGCGTAATATTGGGGTGGAAATGAAAATAAATTTTTACGATTTCATTACATTTACCCTGTGGAAAATTTGCCTCGAATTAAAAGGTTAAAACTTGCATCAGGTTTGTCTTGACTTGAATCAAAAAAAGGTTTCTTTTTTCTCTTTCTCGCTCTCTTACAATTCCATTTCCATTCCTCTTCTCTTTTTTTTCTCCTGCCATCGCATCGCCCTACTTTCCCTTCTCCGTCTTAACGACTATGACAAAAATAAAATGCTGTCCAACTTATACATTTCAAGCTATGTGTTTTTCTTCCTATCCCCTTCCCAACACACACACACAGATACACAACCGAGTTGAGTTGAGCTGAACTGAACGAGGCAAAGAAGAAAGTGACTAAAAAGGTTAAACATGCTGAAGGCTTGAGCAAATGAAGGAGACGACAAAAAAAAGGAAGGGCGTGACGTCACTGGACTAGTCTATCCCTGACTTTCTCTCTCTCTCTCTCTTCTGTACGTGTATGTGTGTGTGTGTCAAATCTTTTCCTTGTGGTAGCTCCCATCGTGTCAGAGTAGCGTAGAATGTAGTACGCATGATGAAATGATATAATAAGTTTTTTTTACAATGTCATAATATGCGTTGTATAACCTCGAGCTCCAGAAGGTGGGCTCCCAACTATTATCCTATAATATAGTTGTATACTGCACACATACACACACACACACACTCTCTCTCAGGAATCCATACCATCATCGTTTTTTAGGAGGATAAATTCAGGGGAGGGAAAAATAAGGAAGAGAAAAAAAGGATTGGGTCAAATATCAACTCTCTCCTTTTTTATCCAAAAAAAGACATTCTACGCCTTATGGTTTGCTTTTGATGAAGAAGCCTAGCCTTTTCTCTCTCTCTCTCTCTCTCTTTCTTGTCATATCATCATAATACCTTCCAGCTGGTCAAGTTTGTCATGCCATATATTTTTGGGGAAAAGGCGGGCCAGGAGCGGAAACTTGTGCAAGATTTTTCCCTTAGACCGACCAGGTGATCATTTCCCTGGATTTCTCCTCTCTCTTAGAGAGGCTCTCTACTTCTACATAGGTATGCATACGTGGTGAGATGGAGGGGTGAGAGTGTGTGTATGTGTATGATTAAATTACTACAGTCCTAGCTGAGCTGAGTGACATACGCCTAGAGGGATTGACGTCACTCAATAATTTTTAGTGAGGTTGACAGTGTGTGTGTATATGGTGCATGGGTGTGTAAGATTGAGAGGGAGGAGTAAATGAATAAGTTGGAATTTACCTGCGAAAAAATTAGATAAACATTTGAGGGGAGGACTTTCACCACACAGCCTCCCATCAGCACGCAAGGAGAAAGCTGTGGTTAGGTTTGTGGGAGGGAAATATAAAATAAGGAAAAAGGAGTGGGCTTCTACATGTACTGTACTGTATATTATATTAAATCGGCTTACGAAACACACACAATAAAATAAAGTACCGTACGTATTTCAAATTACAATGCGCACATGCTTTTGATCCAATTGTTTTTAAAATTCGTCACTGACGAAATACATTTGACACTAAATTTGACCCAAAGAGTAAACTGTAGCCCACAAACATGGTCATAGTAGGTTTCTGATTTTTAAAAAGAATTCAGAAGTCCTTTTTCTCAAAATTATGGCATGCCACGGATTTTAAAATCAGATTGTTTTCTTCTCAAAATTCGTCACTTTATTCATTAGCACAAGTGAGATTCACAATAACAGTTCAAGGAAATGACTTGACAAATACTAAATGGTTTTCTTGCACCCTGTCAACAATTATTTAAATATGGTTGCCCATTTCCAAAAATGTTTCTTTATTGACACTAAATTGATTTAAAAAATAATGGTAAAATGTAGAATTGGTGAAAGCATGGCAAAAGAAATTAGCGAGGAGGGAAAGCGTGAAGGTAGCGATTGGAAGATAAATCTAAACGCATTATTTTCTGGAGCTTCGTGTAGTGTCTGTGGTTTTGTCTCTCTCCACTTCCCCTGAATTTCTGGGTAATGTAACAACCCAGAACACACACACACACGTACAAACACACATTTAGAGAGTCAGATGGGGATTCCAGGAAAATTTCCATCTGTGTGCATTTTCGTACTGCTTTGACCACAATTTATTTAGCTTGTGTGTGTGTGTGCATGCTCATATAAATCGACTTTACACCTATGGTTGTATTGTGCATGAACAACAAGAGAGTTTATGAAGTACAGTGTAGAAAACACACACGCATACACTTCTGTATTGATGGTTAGAAATAAGTTAGTACTGCTATACCTATGCATGCATAAATGTGTGTGTTGGAGGTGGGTTAGCGGGTAGAGTGTAGAATTGAAAAGTGGCCCAGCAGAATGAGTCCAGACAACCTCCTTAACTCCTAAACGGAATGCAAAAAATGGGAAAAAGAGGGAGAAATGGAGAAAGTATTTGGTTCTACATTCCTACAGAAAAGAGTCATGTAATTAAATCATTAAGATAAGCTCCTTCTACGGTTGTCCCCTTTCTTTTTACTTTATACAAATCTCAACAAGAGAAAATCAGAGTATTTACTTCTTTTGTAGTGCCAACAAATATTTTTTACCTCATTTGATAAAAGAGTAATCATCATTGAAGAAAAACTGGGCAGTTAGTTTTTCCGTACCACCTTTGATGTTCTAAATACTTTGTGTGGTCCGTCAGGCAGTCACCTCCTGGATCCTGTGTGCAGCGCTGTGTAATACACATCAAACATGTTAATAATTTTATTCAAATGGAAAAATGGGTCAGAATAGCTCCTTGTAGCATTTATGCAACAAAATAATGTGTATTATTTTGTATGACTACATAGAATGCTCAAAAGACATTAATCAAGAAAATAAGTTTATGAATTTTTCAACTCATTTTTCACCTTAATACCAACTTCCTCTTTCTACCGCAAATAATTCATTTTTCTCAAAAATCCACAGAAAAATATTTAAGAGCCTATCACAATTAGGTCAGAAAATAAATGGCCACCAAAAAATCTTCCTCCTCTCAACATAAATGACTCACAGTTACAATTCTTTCACATAATACGCAAGTGAACTGAATAGCTTGTGTCTACACAAAAACATTCTCGGCGTGAATAATTTGATAAAGCCATGCTGTGCAATGCCAATGACTTTCCCTACACCATAAGAAAGAAAGAGAGAGGGAGAGAAAGAGGTGAAGTCGTCAACAAAAAAATCAATGAGTGCATAATAATTATGCATAGCTACAAATACAGCTAATGTATTTTTGTCTAATCACTATAATTATTTTGTGTGTGTGTATAGTGCAGTCGTACCTCTTTTATCAACAGAAGGCTGTCAAAAACTGTGGAAATTGTAATGGATCAATTTCTGACTCATTAGTTGCCAGTGTATGAATTAAGTCAATAGAATTTGTGGAGCGGGAGAGAGTGTCTATAGCATATATTTTTTTCTTTACACCAACTTTGAACAATGAGTGTGTTTGTGTGTGTGTAGTTTGTAGTACAAGGTAAAATTATAGTAGGCAGGGAACTGAAACACAAAAAAATGGTTTGGCCTAACTTTCTTCAGTGAATTTTTCTTGTTGTTGTAGTGATAGAGACGAGGATGGTATTTCACCAAGAGAAAAAAAAGAAAGCAAAACTTTGTGATTATTTAGCTCACTCACACATTAGTAATCTACCATTGGATGTACAGTATACTCTTTTTTGTATGCAATTGTGTGAGCATGCCATAGATTTCTTTGACTGGGTCTCGTGCTTCTGTATCCCACAATATATGTAACAACAAAATGGTTTATGACTCCATCATAGTTTTTACTCTCCCTCTCCCAATTTTGGATTTTGTTGGGTAAACTACCGTCATATTCGGTAATATAGTCCATGGATTAACCAAAAAATTTTAATTTCGAGATACAAAACAATTTGAAAACCACTTTCTCTTGACTATCTCTTACCGCTCCACTGTAACTTTCAGCTACGCTGTTGTGCGTGTATTGCTTGGACTACATACTGTACACAATTGAAGTCTAGTTGTATGGGAAAAATTCGGAGAGAAAGAGACTTATAAATACTTTACTCATATTATGTAAGTATTATACTGATGTCACAATATGTTGGATTGCTCACAATCCAAACCCTACAACATACCCCTTTTCATTTAACTAGTCTCTCTCTCCTGAGGAACATTATTGGTAACACTTATTCTAGGGATAGTAGGGAGAAAGAGAGTGCGAGAGAATTGAAGAATGGAGGTAAATGAGAATGGGTAAAAAATGAGGTCAGATTTAGCCTTGGAAATAGGTAAATGGGTCGCACCTGTATGTATAATTTGAGACTTGATAGCCCACATGTGCACACACCCCCACACAAATTCATTTATGTGTGTGTATAGCCTGCACACGTGTATACAAACTATATTTACTATGATATATCATAACCCAGCCCAAATTTTGACAGTCGAGGAGAAAGCATGCAATCTGATGTGATGGCGAGAGAAAAAGGAGTTTGAAGAAAAATGGGAAACGAAAAAAATAAGCACACACACATACACACACAACCAGGCAGCACTCCTCACATATAAATGTCAAGTTCATTTATCTACCTATACATTTATCTTTCAGCCGCCGCCGCCACTCACTACCTCCTCCTTTTCCCATACTTTCACCCAACCGCTAAAAGTCTTTCATCGGAGAACGAGAGAGAGAGAAAGCTGCGACAAATGCGTCAGGTACTTGTAAATCCATTAGGCAGCGTATTCTATGGAAATGAAAATGCGTTTGGATTCTCTCTCTTTCTCCTCTCATAATTTCACCAACTCTGGTAGAATATGCAGGCTGAGTGAGGGGAAAGGAGGGAGAAATGGATAAAAAATTAGCTATTATTGGGCTGGTAATGGTAACATTTCACATTATTAAAATATCTTCCAGTCTTTGTGGCGTACCCTCAGCAAGCCTACACATACAAATACACGTGTGTGTATATGGACACACATACACTGTCATATGTGTATTAAATGGATGGTCGTGGCTAAGACTTATCATGAATGTACAGCAATGAATTTTGCGTAGAATTTAATGACAAAGTACATTACACGTTCACGGCAAAAACTCTTCTCAATTCTTGTCTCTTTTTTTAAAGAGAACAATGGTTTCTCTTTATCTATATGCTAAAGTATACATACAGTATATGTACAGATACTGTAGATATTATTTTATCTAATAAAATTTGAGCTATTTGTCAAAGGCTTTGTGAGCGTACGATCTATTGATCCAATCCCTCAATCAATCAAACCAAACAATGGAGCAACAGTCAGGGGGAAAGAGGATGGGTGATTGGTGAGGGACTTCTTGAAAGGAAGAAGGAAGAAAAAAAAACATTTTAATTTCACACATCCCCGGTAAAAGACAATACAATGTTTTTTCTTGCTTTCTTCCTCCTCTCCCATTCCTTATCTTTGAAAAGATAAGGAATCATGGTAGATTCCTCTAGGTAAATAAAATAAATTTTTGGACGGATTGGCAGCACATCCCCTCCCTCAATTTTATATCTTGGCCTTGTGATGGTGTACCGACAAACACGAAGTTGAGACTACGTACAAAATGAGCACACGTAAACAGGGAAATTTGATACATTTTACGGAGCGAGAGAGAGAATTGAGGAACTGGAGGGAAAGAAAGAGATAGAAAGGAAAGAGAAGAGAAGAGGGGGAAATAGGAACAATGAGATGCAGCCAGATTTCACGTATTAGAAACCACTCAAAAGTGATTTGTTGTTAGCCAATTTTATCACCGTCTGCTCTTGGCATTTGTAAAAAGTCGAGAGAGAAGAAACGTGGGGAGGAGGGGAGATGAAGTTGGTTGTGTATGTGCTCAATGCATATTGACAATGACATTCGATTAGATCCAAATACTGAGAATGGAGAATAGAAAAGAAAGAAGAGGAGAATGTCATGCATGGTCGTATATGTAGTGTGTAGAATAGAAGTAGACGAGATACTGTATATATTTAAATTGAACCTCCTTCCAACAAATTCTCAAAATTGCTTCCATGCATTTTTACCCAAAATAGCTCATACGATCTCTTCATGTTTGACTACATCAATCATAAATCCAAGGGTTGAGCTAGAATTTTGGCTTGAAGATTGTCGCACACTAAAGTTGGATGAATACGGTATGATCTCTGTGTGTGTCTGTTTTGTGTGGTCGGTTCGTGTGTTCTGACTCAATTTCTTCTCTCCCCATGGGTAAATTGACAAGTGGCTCCCAACAAGGACTCCAATAGGCTTTCACCGAACATTATAATCATAACAACAGCAGTTGCTCTCAAAACTCAAAATCACATTTCTTGTGTGTGTGTGTGTGTTTGTGTGTGTGTGTGTGTGTGTCTGTTTGTGGAATGTGGGTATGGCGTGTAGTGGGGAGAGATGCGGGACTTTTAATTTAACTCTGTATTCTATTTCTGAACGTCAACGGTTCAAACAACTTCATTTTGTGCGTGTATGGGTGTATTTAGAGGCAGACGGAGAAATAGAGAAAGAGATAAAAAAAATTTTAAATCGAAGTCTGTTGCTTGTTTCCTTATGATACTCTTATGACAAGGAGAAAGTTGTATTTTTGGTGCATGGCCTTTATGGATTTTACCTTGATCTCTCCCCTCCTTTCTCTAGCTCGTTCTCCTTGAGGAAAGTGACTCTTCGTGGGGAGTACGAAGAGCTTTGACAGATAATAAAATTTAACAAAATGACAAAATCGTCTCTTCCCCCCACTTTCTCTTTGCTCTTTACACACAATAGTATCGGCAGAGAGAGAGAGATAGAATAATGGGGAGGGAAAAGAGAGTGAGTTCATGTGGTCCATGCAAAGTATTTCATATCATTGGTAGAATGAGCAATTTTGGATTGACGCAGAGAGTAGGAAAAAGGAAGAATCGTCTAAACTACTAATACCTGTATAGATGTGTGTGTGTATAATACATATACACACATGTGTAATGGAGGCAATAACTGATGACGCACACACACATCTCCACATCCATTGTAGACTGTAGACTGTAGTTTCGACTCGGACGAGTCCAAAAAAATTTTATGTCCCCTGTATTGTCTATAGGAGGAAGGGACATGAGCGTTGATGACTCTGTTTTTATATACAACGAGTGAAAGCGAGAGAGAGGCTATGGAGAAGATTCAACTGCTGTTCAGGCATGTTGAGGGATAAAATGAAAGGGAAGAGGTGATGATGGGGATGATGTGGATGGGACAAAGTAAGGGATCGAATAATTTTAGTGTCGTTTTTTCCTCTCTCTCTCTCTCTGTTCTACTGTTCCACTTTTATCCATGGAATGGATGGACCGGGGAAGACTAAGGAAAGTGGTGAGGATTAAGGAAGCTTGCCAAATGTACTTGGAAAAGAATAGTTTGCTCTTTCCGTGTGTATGTTCGTTTTCTCTTTCACTCTTTTGCCTTTAACTCCATGTCTCCAGTCCCCCTTCACATCATTCGCCATGCTCTTCCTCTTTCACTCCTCCCCCACCCCTTCAATTTAGCAGGCCGAGGGAAAATTGTCGGCTGTGCTTAGGTTGATATCATGAAGCTAGTCAAGCCTACTCTGCCCCTTGTATTATGGAGTTACAAGTCCCCGTTGTAGTTGAGATGTGCAAAGAGCGAAAGATAGAGAGAGAGAGAGAGAAAAGCAATCGGATATTTAGACAAGTTCTTTTTCTTTCTCCCTCCCTCCCTCTCTCTCTCTCTTCTCCAGCTGACTCAATACACACACGCACACTTTCTCTCTTTTCCTATATGACTCTGAGTGTGTGTGTATATGTGTCTGGCTGATTCTGGAGATCGGTGGATTCGAGGATTAGGCAATCTGGAAGGAGTGTGTTAATGTGAGTCGAGTACGTATTATCATCTGATTTCAATCCAGCCCTTTTAGTCAAACAGTCCTCCTCCTCCCTCCTTCTCCACTCAACTTTCTCTACCAGTGTTCCATAGTCAGCCAAAAACGTCCAAAAGGATTTCCAATATTGAGCAGCAGCTTTAGTCAAGTGGCCACCCACCACCTACATGACTATGCATTATAGAATTAAAATCTGTAGGAAGAGTCTCACTTGTGGACAGAGAAGAATTGCTTTATCATTATGTACACTATGAGAGGAGGAGTAGATTTTTTTTGGCCACATGAAACAAATTTGCCGAGTCCTTTATATTATATTGTACGTATGTGTGTGTCCTCTTCCTGGATAAAGTCAATTTTGCCATGTTTGCCTTACTTTTAAATTAGGACCACCGTCCATTCTACGTACCTCATCCATCTTTCCCTATATGAATCGTGTGTGTGTGATGTATGTATGCAGATAAGGGTCTATATAGTCTTCCGCATCTATACTAGGAGATTCACGTCGACAGAGAGAGAAAGAGATGGAGGGAGTATTTTGAGAGTTGAGACCAGAATAAGCTCGGAATTAAATCATATCATTATCGGGGGAAGCCATTCAAACAATGCAAACAATTTTTATTTGCCTAGCTAAGGGGAACGTGAGTGAATTTCCAGGACAGGGCACAGAAAAAGATCAGCAAATTTCCCTCATTTACAAAGCACAGCATCTCACATGACACGAATGGAATACAAAATCTATTGGACCAACATCGTTGCTCAATTCAGTAAAGATGTGTAAAAAAATTTCAAAAAATTTTGTAAAAGAATTTGTTTTAAAAAAATAATATTATGATTCAGTCCTTAGTATGAAGAAAATGATGAAACTTGACATATCACAATTAGTGTGGAAAAATTGTAATTCATCCCACAGCAAAAATTTCTTTTCATTCTCATTAATTTAGTACAGTCATAGAGGGTGACGGAGTGGAAGTTCAAAAGGTACAAAGAGATTCTCACCAAAATTATTAGGAAGAAAAGAGGAGAAGGAGGAGGTGGAGGATGAAGGGTACTTTCTCCACCAAGAAATATGATATGGTTGAGAGTTTGTTGTCGGAAATGGGAGGTAGGGACAAGCACATCACAGGGAAAAAAGAGAAAGGCTATAGAAACAACGGCAGTCAACATAAAAGTGAAAGTAAATCAGATTCACTTTGAAAGAGAAAGCAGGGATGAGAGTGAGAGAGAGAGAAAGTAAGGGGAACCTGAACTTCAGGCTGTTCTCCCTCACTTTCACTCTTTCTCTCCATTCCTAACTGTCGGCAGTCTGGTCCCTCCTTCTCGTTTCTTGTTAACTTTAGTCCGTCAATTCAATTCAATGCCATTGTTCCTCAGCACATTCACCTTTGTTTCTCATTTCTTTGAAAGTCTGTACCAACACACATGTACACACACACACAACCAAGTCCCCTATCTACTCCCTACATCAGTTCAATGTACACCGTTAGCCTATGTTTGTGCCAGAGATTTGAGTTGACAGGGATGTTTTTGTATCACACACACACAAATAGACAACAGAGAGCAAGGGACCACACACACACACAAATAGTACTAACGGAATGAAATGGAAATGGAAATTTTACAACACATCTCAACATGGCAACCCAACCTGACACAATCCTTGTAAACTTTCTCATGTATTCTCTCACATGTTTTTATAATGAATTCTGAGAAGTCCTCCTCTTCCCATCTCTATGTGTATATTTGTGACAAACAAAACTTTTAATTTCTTATTTGTTTCCCTCCTTATTTCATCCAAACCGTTGTCTTTCTAAATAGCTTCAGACACACACGTACACACACTTTCTCCCAGTCTACGACAGTTCAAATAATATTTTCTCTTAACATACACCTCCAGTTAAAAGGTGAAGGAATGACAAGCAAAAGAAAGGATAGAGAGAGTCACGGGAAAAGTGGCATTCCTTCCAAATATGAATTTTTATGGAATGACAAAAAACACGACTTTTCATGCTAAGACGAGGGGAGAGGTTTAAGAGTTTTGGAACCATCCCTCCAAAAAACGAACGTGTTGAGACCTTGTCATCTGAAAGGTGTAGAAATATAAAGAGAGAGAAAGGGACTTTAGCACCTTTCCCTTTTTCTTTTTCTGAGGAAAGTAAAATGCCATGAAATACTTTAACTTTCTCTTCTCATTTTATTTCATTGCGTTTATGAAAGGAAGAAATAGCAAAAGAGGAAAGCAGGGAAAGTCAAGACAGAGTCAATCCTTCTCACACTTCCCTACCCAACTTATTCAATACAAATCATATCATACAAATGCCTGTCATGGTAATCCACTCTCCTCTTTTCCAGCTTTTGGATTCCTCATTATCAAGCTTAGCTGTCCTTTGAAGTGACACAAGACTCCAAACTTTGAGTCATCTCTCTCCTTTTCATATGAATCGCTCTTCCCTTCTCTCGCTCTCTCAATCTCTCTCTCTCTTTCTCTACGGCTTTCATGGAGCTGAGGAAATTTCTGAATGTTGTAAATAATGAATACGTCCCATTCCACTGGAAGGTACACTCTTGCTCGTGTATCGTGTATATATTTACGAACATTTGTAATTGAGAGCGACTCAGAGAAAGGGAAGGGAAGAGACAACAAAGGTGATACACATTTCATTTCATACGCCCAATTCCTCCATCCTCTAATGAGTACATGTTTTGTTCATCTGTATTTTCTCTTCATGCACACACCTAGGGAGAAAGGGAAAGAGAAAGAGAAAACGAAAAAAGAAGTTTTCTTCCTTTTTTGGCCAGTAAATTAAACCAACGAGTTTTAACATGATTTTGTCAAACGACCTGACAATCTTTCATGTATATTTGTTTGTGTGTGCACTCACTTTTGAACGTCAAAAATAGCTCAGGCAAAATCATACAACAATTCCATATCATGTACTCGAGTTTGGGAGTAAAATACTGAGAAGGACTACAGTAAATTATTGCTGAAGCTTGGCTGTTGACTTGATGATGATAATCTCGCTTTGATCATCCATCTATCATCATGTAATGGACTTCAGCTGTCTCTCATCCTTTCTTCCTATCTTGCTCTTGGCCTTGTTCAAATTTCATGCTCACTCTCCGTTTAATAGAACATAATACAAAAAAATTGAATGTCTGGACTTGGCAAACTTTGCCCTGCGTCTCTATTTACAAAAAAAATATTCTAATCAATGGAAAAGTTAAAAGGTTACTTATGACCTACTATACTGGTCTGCATTTGCTGACGGCACGTGAAGGCCAATGTAGAATGACTCCTGTTTAAAAAATATTTTTTGCATATCCAAAAACGTTATACGTGGAGTGTGGATTTTCAAATCAAAGGATCTTGAATTTGAGTGAAAGAGAAATTTTGGATAAGCCAAATTTTAGCATGTAGGTTGAGATTTGATTTTCCATATTTTCACTTTCCCTCTTCTCCACTCTCATTAAAAGTATGTTAAAAAGTGTATGGGTATGCATTGCATACTTTTTGAGTGGAAGAGAGAGAGAAATGATGATAGCTTTTGATTCCTGGTACTCCATTGAGTGAAGACACAAAATTTTACTTTCATTCCCTCCATCTAAAAATATTCATTACTCCTCTCCTCTCCCTCTGTTCTCTGCTTTTTTGTTAGGGGATTGAATAGTTTTCATACAAACTTCTCAGTTGGAATGACATGGAGTGAAGGATGGCTTGAAGAGAAAGAATAAAGACTAGGAGGAGTAGTGTGTTCAAATAAATAAATAAAATATTTTTGCAGTCATCATTATGACAACTTTCCTTTTCTTTCTCTTTTTCTCTGTCGAAAATTTATACAATCATTATTCACATCAAAGTTCGAATTTTCATTCATTTCAAAAATCTGAAAACTGGGAGGGCGCGATGAGTTCTGGGAACTTCTTTAATCTTCCCTTTTGGAATTCTTGATACTATTCCCTATCAATTTAAAGGAATGGCATCATTTTTTCATTATTTTGTATGATTATCTATAAATGAAGGGAAAAGTGTGAAAAGTCAAGGGTAACTCAATAAAAAGATTTTTCTACACATTTACACTTTTCCAAGAGAAAGTGAACATAAAAACTACGACAATTATCCAAAAATTGCAATTGTATTCGCGTGAAATTAAATACTCCACAACTAGTAATTTTCTACGGCAGTTTGTCGAATATTGTCTTCTAACATGACCATAGAAAATGGCTAATAAATTTTGGTGAAATTATTACACAGTATAAATATATATTCGTAAGGAATAGCTAGACTAGAAACGAGTTATAAAAGTCACTATTGCATTTTCCTTCCTCTATTGTATGTTTGTAGGCGGGGAAAATTCAGGAAAGAATGAAAAGCATGTAGGGTAGGAGAGAAAGAGAGAGAGAGGAAGAGAGTGAATGATGGAGGTAGCGGTAGCCAATCAATAATTTAATTCATCGATTGTCTGCATAAAATAAACCACTGGGTCAGCTACAACTCAAGCATGAGAGGAAGGGAGAAAGCTTTCTCTATGTGCACATGAGTATCTATAAACGAGTATATAGCACGAATACCTAAAATGAAATTGGAGGGAAAAAGAAAGTCAACCTTTCACATTTATAGTACATATGTACTCAATCCATAGAACAGTCCACGGTACACAAAAGTGAAATATAGAGAGTGTAAAAATAAGAGAGAAAGGAAAAGGGAAAAATAAAGGTTTCTGGCGTTGCATTTTTTACTCTTCTTTTCACCTTCTCCAAACTAGTAGTAGTAAGTCTGGCGTATGGCCTCTTTACCTTTACAATCCAGAACGAGGAGTGGAACGTCGCATCAAATTTCCGGCCAACACACCACAAATTTCACTTTGTACTTTCTCCCTCGTCCTTCCAACCTCGCTCTATAATCTCTATAATGAGGAAAATAGTATGAGAGAGGAGGATAATGTGTGTGTAAGGAGAGAGAGAGAGGAAAAAACTCAACATCAATGCAATAATATATATTGTGATAAGCGTGACAGCACACACACAAATATGTTTGCATGATTTAATCAATTTTTTGCGCCGTTCGGGAATTCTCAAAATATTCTGAGTGAGTGAGAGTGTGTGTGTGTGTATGCTGTCATTGTATTTTTGAGTACACCATCCATAATAAGCATGATAGATTGTATGTGTATTAGAAAGTGTAGTAGCTCAAGGTTTGGGTTAGTGAAAGTTGTTGTTTTTGTTGACCGTTCCTTTCCCTTACTGTGTAAGGGAAATGTCCTTGATTTTTGTTTTCACTCTCTTTTTGTTGACTGCCAAGATTGTGTAAGTGCAGGGGTAGGACGGAGAGAGAGGGAAAAAAGAAATGACCATGATTATGATGATAGCGGTGACCTAGATGAGAACAAAAGGGAAAGCCGAGTGTATATTGATTTCCCTCTGCATATTTGTATCTCAGTCTTACATGATTATACTGATTCCTGCATAACAGTGAGAGGGAGGGAGAGAGAGAGAAAGGGAAAAGAAGAGGAGGAGGAGAAGGGAGAAAGTTCTAATTTATTTTTTGGCACTTTCTCTTTTTGTCACAAACATATTGTTAGACTTTGCATGACATGGGAGGGAGGGAGCCCATGCCATGCATTGTACACCATTACTGAAGAAAGAGAAGGAGAAGGGGTTTCAAAGAGAATGAGGGGAGGAAGAAGGATTATAGCTAATGTTTTATGCAGCGGATATTTTAACTCCATTTCAATTGGAACTTTGCATGAAGTGGAACAGCAGTCCAATATTACTCCGCCTTTCCCCTAGATCATGTTATATCACACTATGTCATGCATATACAGAGTACAAATGTAGAATTACTTTCTGGGGGTAAAATGCATTGAATTATATAAAACCATATAAATATCACAGGTTTTCATGTGGAATGAATGTGGTTTGGAGTGAATAGATGCAAAATACAAAATCGTCATCATCAGGCTACTCATTATAACCAGAGAGACAGAGAGAAAGAAAAAGAAAAGGATCTTAGAAGTTGATCATTCGTATTGAAACAAATTCAAATGAATCATATTAATGGTTTTTCTTTATCTTTTTCTGTACCTCAGTTTTCTCTCTCTTTTCGAAGGCCTCCCTCCTCTGACTATGTAGAGAAAAAGAGCCAGAAAAATAAAGAAAATGTATTGTATTGATCGGAATTTTAATAACATTTTCCCACTGGAGGATCACAAATGAAATTTTACAAAGAAAAAATGCCGAACTTTCACCACCAAATTTCTTTGTCTCTTAACTTTAAGTACTTGCAAATGGTATCAAAACTTGCATCGACTTTTAAGGACAATTGGGTGCATACATTACATGCAATGCACATTATAAGTACTGTAATAAATTAAATTGTAAATGATGTAATCTTTACAATAAATTGCATACATACAAGGAATTTGTGGAAAGCATAAATTAGTTATTACGAAAAATTTAATAGAATAATGACATGTAAATTTTAATGAAATTATTTTTTTTGTCTATTTACAGCGGATAGCAGTTTCCTGCTTGCCAATGCTCAAATTGTCGAGTACCCTATTGTGTACTGCAATGAGTCCTTTTGTAAAATTTCGGGATACACCAGGGCTGAAGTAAGAATATTTTTTTTTGTAACAAAATAGTTTTTTAAAATTATAATTAATGATTGTACGGGAGAAAAAATGGATGACCGCCAACCGCCCTAGATGACTTTGTTAATATATGAAATCCCCAAAAATGCATTCTCAGTTGCTTAATCCAACTCTAGCTTCCCGCTTGCTCTTGCTCTATTTCCATCTCGTTCCTCCTCCCTAATGCTCCCCGATTATGTTTAACGATGACATGTTAAACTCTTCAGAATGAAGTAGAGAAAATCGTTGTTTCTGGCAAACTTTTTGAACACTCATTCTCTCTTTCCTCTCTCCCCTTTATCTCCCCCGTCACACATACACACAAACCCAGACAAACACACATGGTCGGGGTGGAAGAGTGTAGAAAGTGAGACATGGTTTGTCCTTGTTTGATTTGTAATTAAAGTTTAGAGGAGTAATTTAGGAAGAAAATATATTGTACATATTTTGAATAGAGAGAGTAGAGGAGAAAGCGACTGATGCAGAGATTCGAGAGAGAGAGAGAGAGAGAATGACGATTAAGGGAAGCAGCTTGAGGTTAAATTATTGATAAGGTTGTCAAAAAGACTGACAATTTTGGGCTGCATGTGCTGGTAATAATGACTCGTGTTTGTGTGTTGGCTGGTGATGGTGGTAGACGTACATGTAAGAGGAGAAAGTAGAGAGAGAGGAGGGGAGGGGAGGATGGGGGTGAGGTTGTGGAGAGAGAAAGCTGCTCGTGCTTGACTGGGATATTGTGCAGTATGCTGGAGCTGGGACTCCTAATGAAATGCCACTGTAGATTTTAGAGTCTGGAAGGAAAGATTGATCGCTTCTCGTGCGTTCCAAGGTCTTATCGTTAGCTTTTCCCTCCAAAATTCTCTTTATAATAATACACAAACACACACACATGTCTGACTATCCACACACACTCACACTCCCCAACTCCATGTTTTCTCCCTGTTTGGAAAGCACAATGTAAAATACAACACGTGATTTAACAGCAATTACCTATGACTCTTAGTTTCCAAGTTAGTAGTTTCTCAATTTCCCTGGGGCTTTCCAGTTTCTCTGACATCTCATTTCGTTTCAATTTGGTTTAAAAGGGTACATTACTCCACATACGAACACACAATAACACACACACACACAACACATGCTCTCCTCATACATCCAAACACATTCAAAAGCAAACGCCCAGTTTAATCTATTTAATTTTAACTGCGACTGTATGTATATTTTCCTTTCCACTCTTCACATACTCAAATGGAGAAAAGAGGAAAGGGGGGAGTGAAGGCAATACCGTATCAAAATTACTTTTCTATTAATAACAAACCCAATGAATTGACACCCAAATTTTCATTACAAAAAAATAAATCCACACACACACCCTTCAAGTGGCCCCTCTTTCTTTTGAGACTGGCCATAATTTAGAATAGTTGTATCTTGTTGATCCGTTGTTGTTGTATTTTTTCGTGTTGCCTCAATTTATCTTGCTGTCTTTGTTCTAATTCCTTCACATATATTTTTGAAGGGGATGAAGGAGAGGCTCAACTTTTTTTGCATGAAATTCACACCACAATATATTTCTCTTCTTGTATATATATGTATGTGTGTGTAGTTTGTGTGGTGTGTGGAGCCTCATGCAGATGCTTTGACTATCAAGAGATCCAATTGTGTGTGTGTTTGTGTGGAGCGGCTGTCATGTACCCAATGACTGGTGACAATTGTTTTGAAAAACTTTTTTTCATCCCACAATTTTAGGAAGACAAGTTTTTTTCTTCTTACGCTTTTTTCTCAAATTATGGAAAAAGTCATGAATCAATTTATAGTTACATTGGCTGTTTGTGTGTTTTCACTTTGAGTGCAATAAAACAAGCCCTGTTCAACAATCTCCATAAACATTACATGTACATACATTTTGTGTTTGGGATGAAAAATAACCAACGATTGATGGAATCAACGTAGCTAATTAGTATATCAAAAACAATTAATTTAACGTTTAATTGATTCACTTTAAATTCACATTGCATAGCAAATGCAATAGCTTCTGTTGTATCTGTAAATTGTGTATTACAATCGTTTTAATGAAGGATAGAAAAGAATTGAGTATTGAAAGAATTATTATTATTCTACCTAATTTTGCGATCTTCGGATGGACAAATTATGTAAATTAAATGGAGTATGATAAAGAAGTAAATGATAATTATGAATATTTTGATAACACAGGTGATGCAAAAATCATGCCGGTGTGCCTTCATGTTCGGTGAGCTGACGGATAAGGAAACAATCGCACGCATCGATGAAATCCTAGAGAACCAATATCAAGACCAGTTTGAGATTTTACTCTACAAGAAAAACAGTGAGTACTCTCTAACCTTATTTTCTATTTTCATTGCATCCAAAGAAAAACTTTCTCCTCCTCCTCCTCAGAATAAAACTGTTGTGTTCAAGTCTCAGAAGTGCCCAATCTCATTTTCCAACCGTCAATTGTAAGGAAAGGACACCAAGGGTGTTGTAAAAAAAGTTTGAACAAAACAACGGATACATGATGGTGACTAACCGAAAAACATTCAATGGTGTACTTTTTTTGTCCAAATCAAAGACGTCCAGAAAAACGGGTCTTGAAAGTGGGTGTGAGGGGAGGATTATCCCTGTTGAAATCAAAGTTGTCCATTATGATGAGGTGTAACACTTTTGGAGGGAAGGAAAGATAAAAATTGGGAAAGCACGGAAATGCGTGAATTGTTGGCGAGAAAGTAAATAGCGTGTTTATTCATATTTTATAGTTTAGTGGATGGAGACGGGAGGGAGAGAGGGAGGAAAGGAGCGAGAACCATTTCACTGTCTCCCAAAATTGTTTTTCACACGCCCTTTCCCCCATGTTTCCCATATGAGAGAGAAGGGAAGGATGGATCCACGTAATGTAGGAAATGAGAGGGGAGAAAGTGGGGAAAGGAAAGAGGGGGGAATCTTTGTGTGCGTGTGACAACGAAATTTGAAAACTTTTCCTTTTTCGGGTACAAAAGACGTGTCATAATGAGAAGGGGAACAGCAGGGAAGAGGGCCATGGCCAGATATAAAAAGCCAAAGAAAAAAACTACTCGTGTATGTGTGACTATGTGGATCACAAAGACACACACATTAGCTTTGGTAAACATATGTAACGTTATGGGCGATGATATACCGTGAAAATTGACGTAAAGAAAATATCCATTTCCACTCACTACATTTCTATTAAATATTCTGGTAGAGGAATTTTTAGAATCAAAGTAACTTCCAACAATTTTTTGCTCCTTCCTTTGATTTAACGCAATCAATAAAAATATTGCACATGTCATGACGCACAGGAGGATAGCTGAGGAAGAAAGGTCATCAATGTAAATTTAAATGAGTTTGTTGTCACATTGCATGCGAGAGAAAGTAGACTATTATGACTCAATATTTTTCCCAGAATAAGTGTTGTTTTAAAAAACAAAATTGAGATACATTTGTAAGAGAAAGAACGTTTCATCTCTCGGATAAAAACATACAAGAAGATGGAGAAAGAAAGAGAAAAGTTCTGCGAGGAGTATTTAAACAGTTGAGGAGAAAGTAGAAGCTAATTAATTTTGAAGGAAAATGAAAAAAACGTGGTTGTGAGTCTTGTTATGGGGCAGAAACTGTTAAAATGACTGATAGAGTAGAAGAAAGTAATTGAAAGAGTGAGAAAGCTGTGATTGGCATCATGTAAAATGATGTGGAGACATCAATAGAGAGATTTGTATTTTCTGGGCCATTGTGTACAACTCCATGTTAAGTATGTACACAGGACAAGAAAACTTGGGAAGAGTAGGAAAGGATGGACTAGAGAAATTTCCCTTTCCGACTTTCCCTGCCTCATCTTGTGGAGTGTGATTGAGGAGGGAGGGAGAGGGGGCATGCTGATTAATACTGACAAGTGACAGCTTCTGTCTGTAGACTATTAGTCGTCTGTACTTTCCCCGGATGGGCCTAAGACAAGAAAGTTGGTGGGAGTCATTCTGTCTTTCTGTCTATACCTTAATGTAGTAGTATGTAGAGAGGGTATGATCAACCACAATGAAACCAAAGGCACACTCCAACTCACACACACCGTGAGTACCGTTTAGTGTACTCGTGATTTTACAACCCGGGCACCCTAACTCACATCCGAGAAACTTTGCATTAGAATGAAAATAACTTTATTTAAATTAAATTGACTATAAATACTTGTTATTAAAAACCCACAAAATTTTTGCATTTAAACTTTAATGGGGATAAATATGGAGGGGGTTGTATTTTTGAACGTTACGGTAGAGTCGTGAGAGGGGAGAAAATAAAGTCGATGCTTAAAAGATTTCTCAATTACCCAAATGTGCAGAGCTGTCTAATATTAAACGAGAACACTCGATGAAATGTGTATATGTATACACACTACACGAGTATTGACACAGAAAGAAAATACAGCGAGAGAAAGAAGAAAATTGTGTGTGAGAATAGGATGAAGAAGAGCTTGAGAAGAAGAGAAGAGTTGATTAAAATTTAATGTAGAAAAACCTTCGTATTTCTCTTCTTCTTATTCCTTCCACTTCTTTTTTTCTTGTTAGTTGGTGAAGATGTTTTCTTATAGTTTCCAAAGTATATATTTGCATACGTTTATACATAACGAGAGAGAGAGGGTTGATTATATAGTGATATATTCTCAGAATTGTTCATAAAGTAGAAATTGCTTCAGCATCAAATTTTCTTTTTTCCCCTCCTCTTCCTTTACAACGCTCTATTTTCTTTCTCAAAATGAAACTAGATTTTTTTTCTCTGGGAATTTTCATGTGTACTTTATTCTACATATTTCATAAGAACAAAGTACCAAGTAGGTATGAGTGTGGAATTTTGAACCATTCTTCCATTTCCTTATTGTCTACACACCTTTTGGTATGGATTGTTTTGGGAGAGTCTGAAAAATTCTTTTGGACAGTATAGAAAAGGAATGCATGAAATTTGTTTAAAAGTTGTTTTTGTTGTGGAAGAAATGGGATGATCATTTCCATTTGAATTTTGAGTGAGTCTACATTTTAATGGGAGGGATAGAGAGAGGGATAATAAAAATATAAAATAAATCTGTCAAGTAGCATTTTCCGAAAATTTCGACCAAGACACTCGCTCATGAAAGGGTGATAGGAGAAAGTAGAGAGAAGAGTGAGGGAGAGAGAGAAAGTGAGATGAGATGGAGAGATAACGCAACGATAAGGTCAAGTAGCATAGGAAAATATCGACCATATTTTTATACTCTCTCTTAAAACTCGTTAAAAAACGCCATTCTTGATTCTTGGACTCTCGCGCAGACCCAACTTTCTTCCTCTCCCTTCTACTTTCCCTCTCTTCACAATCTCTCTCATCTTTCAATACTTTTCATTCTGTTTTTTTTTCATTACATTGGGGCAGTATAGGATTCATCAGTTCAATTTTTGAGTAGAATGTGAGGATTCTTTTTGGCGGTTCACTATTAATAGAAATCTGATAAATCATAAAAGAAAACTAAGCTGGACATCAGAGAAAGGACCAAAGAAAAAGATGAAGAGGTGGAAGAACAGAAACAAGACTTTCCCTTGCATTTAAAAGACTACAGACTTTTATTATTTATTTTATAACAATCCACAGACAGAGAGGTACAGGATTTTTAGGCGAAGTCATAAAAAACGTACATTTTTCTCCACTCAGAGCCTTCTAGCTCTAAACCACAATCCCACATACACATACAAACCGGAAATTTTTTGAACATAGTCCCCTCTGCACGCACACACATACTTGACCTCTTCTTTCAAAAAATGAGGAGAGAGAATTTTTTTGAACTTTATATTTCAAAGTAGATCAAGTCAATATCATATAAGAGAAAGTTTCCTGACTCATAGTACACACATAAGGCAATAGCTATATACCGCACCGTAGGGTATATAAGGGAGACAGCGAAGGGAGAAAGCCGACTCAAAATTGCAATATAATAATAATGTGTATGTGTATCTTGTATAGTTTATTCTCAATTAAAATAAGCATAAAATTTTGACTATGTCAAGCATGTCAAGTCATGTTTGTCATGGATGAGGAAGGGGGACAAGAAGAAAAAATTTTCACATTAGAGTTGACATGAACTAGAACAGCAACACAGTCTCACAGCCTTATAACGACATCATTATACCTCTTGGTTACAACACACACATTATATTGCACACTGCCACAGAAGGGGGGATAATGCATTCCCCTTGATTTTTCCGTTTGATAAATTGTAAACATTCCTACTTTAATATTATTTTCATGTTGATTTGTTGCTCTTTGCTGTTGCTGTTTCTCTCCCTCTTCATATTCATTAACTCATTTATGGTGAGGGTTGCAAGTACTTCTGTGTATGTATGTTGTTTTTCGCCTTGTGTGATTATGCATATACGTATGTATACGTAGTGTACATATTTTATGGGGACATGCAAGTTTGTCCGCACACAAAGAGTAGTTTGACTGTGTGTGTGGTTGGATTTTTTTATAGGTCGTGCAAATATGATGGTAGAGATACCAATTGTGTAGAAGCTGGAGAAAGTATACTGAAAAGAATGGGTTAGTAAAAACAGGAGTGAGGGTTGCGTGATCCGAGAATAATTCGCAAAGACTCATTAAGATCAAGCTCCCCTTTCCTCTTATCAAGCCATAACCTTCAACAAGGCATAAAGCATTGTGATTTTATTCCCATTTTATTATTTTACTTTCTTTCCCCTTCTCCCCTTCTCCCCACTTCCCCCTCCTTTCTCCTTCTCAGGCAGTCAATACTTAAAGTATACTATATGTTTTTTTATGTAAGATGTGAAAGTAGGGAAAGTTGTCAATATATTTTTTTAAAGAAAATTAAAAATCTTGGTGACATGTTAATCTGATAGAATATTAAAATTTAATTTTTTATAAAATTTTCTTATCAACAATCCTTTTTTAAAAAAATAATTTTGACAGCTTCCGTCAAATAGGGAAATTTGTCTAGATGATAAAGAAAAGTCTTTATTTAATACATGAGGCTTTACGAGGCAAGGAAATATGTACAACATAATTTTGTAAAAAAAGATTTTGAGGAATAAACTAATCAAGTTAATTTTATGGGCGTCATACATAATATATAATAAAACTTATGAATTATGATACAAAGGAAATAATTTGAGGAAATAGATTTGTACAGATTGGAAATTGGATATCCGTCGAAAGGCCGTGAGTTGGATTCATGAGTTGAGAGGGAAAGACTTGCTGATTTTTATATAAATTTTTTATAGAGAGGAGGAGAGGCTTTTCAGAGAAATCCTCTCCAGTCGACAAGATAAATGGATTTAATTAGAACGTTGGCCAGGACAGTCAAAATGTTCCTCACTATAGGGGAGGGAGAGAAAGGAGAGGACCTGTATGATCATTGTGATGTTCGACTATCTCATTTGTATCCATTCCGAACGTACACAAATGTTTGTGTGGGAGCATGTAGGTATGGATAGGGGTAGGTGAGCCATATTGATATTAATACACAAAAGTTTGGACGTTATGTTCTCTGAAATGTCATCTGACAGGTTCTCCTTGTCCATCGTGTTGTGTAGTGTCCTCCTGTGCTTTGTGTACACCCGGGTAAATGGAGATGGGTCAGAGCCAGTTCGGTTCTTGTGTAGAGTGTTTGTCTGTGAATATTTGATGGTTTATTGTAGTCTGAAAATAATAAAAAAATTTATCACATATACATACTTCTATTCGGGATACAGGGTGACCATAAATATTCCTCGATATTTACATCTTGCCTTAAAATTGCGGGAGGGTTTCAATTGACAAATAATTCAAGGAATAAGAAATAAAAATCAAACGGAAATTAAATACGGTGGAAATTGTTTTTTCTTTGATTTGACGTACCATCAAAATTCAAATTGCTTAATCAAATTAAAAGAATGTTAAATACTTTGTTATGATTTCAATGCTCACCCAGTACACACACATGAGGGTACACAAACAAATGCACAACCATACAATCGACGAAGGAGAGAAGAGAAAGACAGGCACAAACAGGCTTTGCTTTACAATACCTCTGCATTCACCATGTTGTATGATATTCCACATATAATAGACTACAACAAACTCCCCTTTCATTGGTTTGACATAAACAGATTTAAATTATGAGACAGTCGTGTGGAGTGGTGTAAGCTAGAACTGTGGAAATAAACAGAGCTTTGGAAAGAGACTAGAGAATTGATATGTATTGTGCATGTACCGAATGAACTCACAGTGTATGTGAAGGAAGAGAAAGGGAGAGTGAACACGCACACATAACAGTACATGTATCAATATTTTTGGAGGCCATTGGATACAGACGGAAATTCTCACTGTTGGCAAGACATCTTGTTTCATTTCGTTGAAAGCTCTCCGCAACTCCAGTGTACATTGTACACTGTACCATGGTGGTAGCTTGAGATGATGACGTAATTTGTGTAAGGGAAAATGAAGGGAGAAGGAGGAAGAGACTGCATCATGAAAACCAATTGCTTTATAAAGCTCATACTATTGTACACAAAACAAGCTAGTGTACGTGTGTGTGTATGTGTGGTGCATGTGCAAGGCTTCCTCCTCCCAGATTGTTCCCAACCAGTGCCACAGTATTCTCTAGTGAATTTGAACAATTAATTCACATTCCAAATAAATAGAACCAACTTCGTATGTCCTAGTTTCAATCCTGTCTACTGATATCACTGATTGTATGTACACTCGCAGGCAGTTCGTGTGTGTGTGTCCATTGCACCAACCGTCTATTATAAAATATTATGCGAGTAAATACAAGAAGGCATAATCCTAGTAGAATCCTGGCAGAAAAAGCAAACTCTCTTCCTTGCCATATCACTTTCACTCTCATAATTCAATGCGAGTAGTAGAGGAAGCCAACTCCTTTCACTTTTGTAAATATATCAAAATAAATACAGAATTCATTTTCCATAAGTAGTATAATGCATGATTTTTTGATGAACCATAAGCATAAGAAATTATACATACTATTTGTGCAAGGATTTCTGAAAGAATTTAGAAATACATAAGAAATGTGTCTACAACTGGTTATCTAAATTCCCTTTCACTCCATCTTTATTTCTTACTTTCTCCACTTTCCCCTCACTTTGAAAATATTTTTTTATAAACAGATTAATCATTTTTAATGAGTTCACTCACTCAATTTTATGAAGATAATCTTGATGTGCTGCTTTGATTAATCAAGTCAAAAATTGTGTATGCGCTTTCGTGGATGAGAGTACTGGATGTAGGATAGTGAGAATCTGTAAATGCAGAGTAGATAGAGGATGATGACTTTGGACTCGTCGCAAAGCATTTGTCTCTGGCTCATCAGCTATGAATTCCAAACGAAAGAGAAAATTAATCAGAAGCTCCTGCCAGCCACTCTATATTGTACAGTGTGTGATTGTGAAGTAAACTGCATATGATGAAACTTTCTTCTAGAGGAGATTCGGATGTATGATTAAGATTCATGGACCACATTCTACATTGTTATTTTGTCCTTTAATTATTTTCCAACCACTACTCAAAACCAGAGTGAGTTGCAGATGTGCATTCACTCAGGAAATCATTTCCGATACTCAGCATTGTAATTATTACATACTTACAGTATTACAAGTCGTTTGGTTAATTAAAAAGATATAGTTTAAATGAGTTCTTTTAATATTCCTGATAATCCTCTGACTCAACTTGAAAACAAGTTTATTCCATCCAAGTCTCTAAGGTCCTCCCTTTGGTCAAAAATCTTAAACTGAAAAACATTAGCCATAGTTCTAGATGAAGTTAAAACAAGTGTTCAAACTTTGCATGTGTACAAGTAGTCATAAGCGAAGAAATTTGATAAAAGAATTAATATTATTATCAATACACCGCCACGATTTCCTCCGGCTTCCTGTCCCATTCTTGTATTATTTTGTTATAAACAAAAGTAGATTATTCCTTCCCCCTTTCCGTCCATTATCCTACAATTGGTTAAATAATGGATAGTAAAAGTGAAAAAGGAAGAATTTTCCTTTCTTCCGGGTAGTACAAAAGCCCTCCTTTGTGTGTGTGTGTGTGAGGTGTGACCCGTCTTCTCAATTCCCCTCACTATCCTACAAACATTCATAGGAAAAGTGTTGTTAAATATTTTATCGGTTCTTTAACCATGTATTACTAACTCCCCTCTCTCTCTCTCTTTCTTTACATCCTGATTCAAATTCAACAATAAAAATCACATTATTAAAAGTAATAGTAATCGCATACAGTTTTCATGCTTTCTTCTCTCTGTTCACTCCTCTGCGTTTATCTTGACAAAAAAATTTCTCCGGAGTCCGGAGCATTATACCTCAACCTCTTTTATCAAATAATGGTAGCGGAAGGTAGTGGGAGTTTTTTATGGGTTGACTGTGTGTCGGGTGGTATGTATGACGATGATATACATACAAATCAGATGCAGTTCAGTCTCAAAAAACTAGCTATAAAGTTATGACTTTTGTAGTATACAGTTTGTAGACTCGTACAAAAAAAATGTTGACAAATACCGAAGGAAGAAGGGAATATTGAAGGCGTGGGGAAAAGGGATGTTGCTGTTAACAATTCCCTGAATCAAGTGACCTCCTTTTACATGACCTAGCTCAATAGTCTAGATTTGTACACGACATCCAGCTTCCGTCATACCGGAAGTCGACTACAATTTTCCTCTCTCAATTTCTTATACATGAAATTCTTCGCCGGCAGTTACTATAACTGTGTACGATTCATACCCCAAACACATACACAGTTTCAGATAGTGTAGTATATTGCGTCTCTTTCACACATTCATACATGAGCTTCGGTTTTGAGAACGGGTGGTAAGCGTGAGGAGCTTTAGGGAGCGTAGAAAAAAGAGAAGAGGTCGTCTTTATATATTTCATCATCTTTACTCACACACTTTCACTGTCTTTACCTCCTCAATTGTGATCCATCTAATGAAAACAAAGTTTCTACATTATACACATCCACATGCATGACTACGCATTCAAAACACAAACATCAATATGAAAATCTTCCATAACCTTCTTACTGTATGTAGATCATAGGAGAGCATAGGAGGAGAGACTTGATTACAATGTAATAATATTATAGAAAATCTTCCCTCTGTAAACTTTTTGAACAACCTTTTCTTTCTCCTCCATCACCGTCACTGAACCTTGAACGGTCTTCCACTTTTCCTCTTCCTCGTTTTTCTCAACTTTTTACTCTACTTTCTCCCCTCCTTCACAATTTCTTTCAATTTACCAAATCAACTCTGACTTGTTTTCTCTCACTCTCCTTCTCCCCTTACGATCATCCTCCTACACTTTCCTGAAAGAATATTCACACATATTTCCTCTCACCCATGTTTTTGTGTGTGTGCCATGTCCGCCTGTCAGTAAAATAAAAGGTCGGCTTAAATAACTCTAATTTTTACGACTTCCAACTTAAAATATTAAAGGAAATTTGACCTTCTTTTACATTCCTTGACTAATCTGGATGATTTAATGTGTGTTCCTGTATTAATAAAATGTGATCATTTTGAGTGTGAGTGAATTATTCAATGAAAATGGAAGGAGAAGTTCGTATTTAAAGAATCATTTCACTTATTAAAACCTGTAATCTCATTTTTATACATGGTATTAGTAATTTCACTGGAAGCCGTCCTCAATCTTTTGACAAAGAGTGGAGTGAAAGTAGAAAATGTAAGAAAAAAGATATTTTGAGAGAGAAAGAAAAAAAGGGAAATGGCCAAGTCATGTCTACGCACAGTACACATACTGGTCAAGCTTCATCACACACAAACGCACATTTAGAAGAATAAATGTTGAGTTGACGACTCTTACCGACCTGGCGACCGACTTAAAATCAATGTACAATTGAAAAATCGCGTGTCTCCAAGACAAACAAGGCAATATATTCGTGCTAGAGTGCAGTTTCAACTTGGAACGTCGTCGAATTCCAAAGGACCATTACCCACGTCGTCTTACATTTGACTTTCTCCTCCTTTCTCTCTCTCTCTCTCCTACCTTCATCTCCACTTGAGTTGTGTGTGGATGTTCAAAGATTTCTTTTCGCCTATTCCGACAGATTCAGCCAGTCTGTATACCTTTCTTCTTCTACTTGTTAACCTTATAGAGAAAATGTTGAAATCAGACTCCAAGGAAAGCTGTGGAGTGAAAGACGAAGGGAACCACACGGCACGCATTGAATTTCCTTTCTTTCTCCCTCTCTCTCCCCTCTCATGAGTTAGAATAGTGTGGAGTAAACCACGAGAAATATATTACCCGTAAGCATTGTTCAAATGTGCCTAAATAATCTCCTCCTCCTCAAATTTATTCTATTAGCCTATTTCGCACACTTTCCAACATACATGCAGACACACACAGTGAAAGTGTACGTTGATCTACTCCAACACATCCAGTTCTCTTTCATCATAAAGCTAACCGCCGCCGTCATCATCCCATTCACTCTTTTCCTTTCTCTCTCCCTCTCTCTCTTATGTGTTCTTTGAATGCTTCATGGGGTCATTGCACAATGACAAGTTCTTTTTTGCAAGTCAACACAAAATCATGAGAGAGAGAGAGAGAAAGTTTCCAAAGAGTTAAGTCAAAAAGATTATTGCCAATCGTATAATAGGTATGAGGAAACCATCAAACGTGAGACAAATCAGATTATAGTTCATTTTCGTCAACTTTACCCCTCATTCGGGGTAGAGTTGAGCCTACTACTAAATTTGTAACAAAGCTGAGTACATGAATAAATGTCATTTAATGTCACAATCCCACTCCTCCCACAAACCACGAGTTTGTCAGGGGCTACTCTCTATTCTTCTCTTCCCCAGCTTTCTCCCAACTGTCCTCCATGGCTATTGTATTAGTGTGTGGGGAGAGGAGGTAGAAGAGATATAAAAAGTTGGAAAGTACACTAAATATAAGGAATTTACGTACAAAATTCCGTATTTCACCCTGACGTTGACAACAGCAAGCAAATGAGAAAGCGGAAAAGTCTTAGAATATTCCAAACTGGAACACTCAGGGAAAGCTAGTCCTCCAAGGTCCATTTTCGACCTATTAATAATGTACCCAAAAAAACTGATTGAGAGAGAGAGAGAGTGAAAAGACAGGGAGGAATTTCATGTTTGCAAAAACGATTCAAGTACATATGTATGTAGACAATCGTGTATGTGTGTGGGTGCTCCTATTATGACGCAATGAAGGCGTATTTAATTTAAATTACTCCCCCTATAAGTTTGCTCTTTAGATTCTCGACAATCTATTCTTTCACATGGGAATTACATACTGTCGAGGAATCAAAATGAAAGAAATGCAAGAAGACAATCTAGTTTTCTCCTCATTTTATTTTGTGTATACCATATTCTTTGTTATGAAACGATGGGGATTTCAATTCCTTTCAAAAATTGTCTGCATTTCAGTACACTAACAGTTAGCTAGGAATTTGTAAGAATGTTAATTTCAAAAACCAAATTAACGAGTTTTTCAAAAAATTCGCTCTAGTCATGTTTACTTTCCATTAAGTAGAAACCTTGAATTATTTTCCAGTACAGTACAATACAGGCCAAAGAAAGTTGGATTTCTTTATTTGTTAGGAAAAAAGAACTTTCACCACAAATAATACGGTAGACACCAAGTAGGAATATTTTGTGCATTGCGTACGGGAAAAGAAAAAAGAAAGGCAATGTGAAATGGGAATAGGAAACTGGAAAAAATGCGGATAGACACACAAGAAAAGGATTCATGTGAGGAGACAGAAACGGGTGAGCGCTTCTACTTTTCTCCCTCTTCCTTTCTCCACTTCAGTATTTGCATAAAGACTTATCCTGTGTCCCTACACTATCATACTTATCAATTGTACATACATTTTTTGGGATAATACCTTCTCCTTTCCCACATCTCCTTTTGTCTACCCCACTATGCACAGTTATAGTTGACGACAACTTTAGTCTCATATCTTGGTATTTAATATACATATATCCATGTTCTTACCCATTTGCCTGGTTGTGTGTGTGTGCTTGCTGTACAGGGTACATGGAATGGTGAAAGTCCCTCCTTCCTCCACATTTTTTCCATATCACTATCATACTGGCTAGTCCTTTCCCTCAACTTTCTCTTGCCCCTGTTTTTTCATGTGTACATACCATGTACACTCATGCCTTCCTTGAAGGATGATATAATGTGTCTTGTTAAAACGGCTCGAAACTTCCGCATCTCTCTTCTTCCTCTTCAGATTATGTAATAAGCATGAGATCTACACACACACGGAGAGAGAATGGAGATTCCACAGCCATATACGGTGTATACAGTATATATGGATAGAATATGGATGTGCATGCATGCACGAGTAGTCTCCCTCCATTTCGAGAGTGTAGACAAAAATACATAGGAAAATTCATACGATCTACCTAGCTCCCTTGTCATCCAGAAAAAGGAAAACAGGGCGTCCATACATCGAATATATACATTTGAACATTTCTCCTCCTCCTACAAGAGAAAGCGGGAGGTGGATAGGATAGTAGAATAAAAAAGCATGGGAAGGTCTTACGTTTCTCCCGAGTCCAGATGGGTTCTTATTGGAATTTTTATTTGAGCAAAAAAAACCGAGGGTATTGAATTCAGAATCATGTAGGTAACTTTCGGTTTAGGCATGTTTTTCAGAACCAAGCTTACCCTGTCTACTGTCGCTAGTGTGTGTGTGTGTGAACCGTTCTTCCATTCCTCTCTCCCTACTTCAGTGTACACTGAAGGTACTCTCAAACTCGTGTCTAGTCTGTAGAGGGAAGGAATGGATGGAAGGAGGAGGGAGGAAACGCAATGAATCCATACATATATGAAACTGAGATTCAAGTGCCTATTACGATTTTGCACCGGCGGAGCATGGTAGAAACCCACTGAATTTTTAGAGACGAGAAAGAAAGAGGAGAGAGAGAGCCAAAGGAAAATCTTTCCTTCTGGTCTCTTCCTCCTCCTTCTCATGATAAACCAGAGGACGGGTGGTTGGACAGAGCACAAAGTAGAGCTATCCAAAATGCAAATTGTCCCATTTATAGAGTCTTTGAGATGAGTGGAGCGAAGAAGGAGGAAAGGAGGAAGGTAAAGAGAAAGAGGCAAGGAGGGGAGAAAGGGTCATATATCATGTACACAACTGTAGTTTGGATACCATTAAAAAAGAGAAAAGGAAGACTACAGAAAATAATAGTTGAGACTTCTCAATTAAAATAAAGAAAATTGCATCGCAATCAACCCGTACAGTCACCCAAACATGTACACACATGGACATTTTATGTGGGTCGTAAATTTCCTATTTCTCGACTATCTGGAATTGAATAGGGGAAGTGACGGTTAATTTTTTGAGGAGAACGTACAGCTAAAACGACTTGTTTGAATAACGTTTTGTTTCTATAGTAAGGTTATTTTCTTCAACAATTGGCATTTGTTGTACACCAATGAACATACGAATCAGGGAAAAGATATTCGTCAAATATTTTGATTGGAAAATGAAAGGAAAGATTATATCTTCAATTTACTTTCGGTGTCAAAATCTCAAACAAAATTTTCTCAATTTCTTAATTATTATAAAAAACCATTAGGTTTCTCATTAGTCTGCTTAGAAATTTTACGTCTCTACCTGTCAATGTTCAAGTGTGACAAGTAGCGAAATTTTTAAAATTCACAATCTTTTTTTTTTACTCTTTTATGAGTCTAGTATGTAAATATAACAGGAAATTTTATTGTGGAATGGTTCAGTCACAATTTTTTAAACTATAATACCAAAAAAATATAAAATTTTTCTTGCGTTATTTCTTTGAAACCTCTTGGCTGAGTATGCAAAGTGGAGGGCGGAGGAGGAGGATTTAGGGAGGTGGAAAGTGGACGTGAGACCATAACTTACTTTTGGTTGAAGCCAAGACTGAGGAACATTGGCTTGTTCTATCAGAATCAGAATAAATGGATTATTACTTTCCCCCTCCCTCCCCTTCCCTCTCACTCTCTCTCTCTTTCTCTATCTTCATAAAGGTCTGAGCCCGTAATGTGGCCTACATGGGTGGACTTTTATACATGAATAGCTATATAGAAGGAAGAGGAAGAGAGAGAGAGCATTCAGCAGTTGAAGCCATTACTCGTACTCCATGTCCTCCTCCTCCGTCTGCCTGTCCCTCCCCTCCTTTGCTCACGTCTATTCTAAGCTCCTCTCAACTAGTACTTATAAAAGTAGAAATAGTTTCCAATGATTCTGGAGACGACGTCCGTATTTTAAGTAAAGTTCAGCCTGCACGAAACGACATGCCCTATGGACTCTTATCCCTTTCCTCATAAGTACACAGTACACGTGTGTGTGTGTATTTGTGTATAAGAGGATGTAGAAGAGAGACTCTAGGGTAAAGAGCACCCTATAAATACATGAAGGGGAAGAGAGAGAGAGAGAGAGAGTAAGGAGAGGTGGGTGGGTAAGGAGGGGCTGAGAGAGGGTTTTATAAATCCTAGATATTCTTCTCTCAACCCAATAAATACAATAAGGCACATTTTGAGAAAGGAAGATCCTAGTCATATTATGGACATAGATATGGCCTGAGTTTCTCCTCAAAGAGCCTCAATATATGTAATTGCCAGAGAAAGGGATGAGTGGAGAGAGGGGAGGGAAAGTAGTGAAAATTTGGCTACAGCCATAGAATCGCTATATGAAGAAACGGAAGGAGAGGGGGCAGGAAGATACTCCTCTTCTCTATATATAATATTATAATGGGAGGAGGAGGAGAAGGAGAAAGCAGAGCGATGGGATGATGGGCTAGCGTGGTGAAATTTAAATGTTGTGGAATGAGCCGGGGGTTTTCTCGGCTGGGCGACGAGTTATCCCAGGAATGAGCATGAAGGAATGTTTACGCTTTCAACTCCCTTTTCCCCACATCTTCTTCACTCTTCCCATCCTTTCTCTCTCCTTCTTTCTTCGTTTTCCTTGTGGTGTGGATTTAGAGTTGCTGCTGCTACTATTACTCCGGCCTCTTCTCACTCTCACTCTCTCTCCAGATTGGCTTTCTCTTTCTGTTGAGAGTGAGAGTATGGACGTTGGAAAATTCCAAAATCTAAAATAAGGAGAAAGACCGACTTGGCCAGGATTTTGTTTCGGCATCTCTCAAATAATTTCCCAAAACCCAGTAACCACACCGCACACTGGAGTGTGTGCGTATTTATTGTGCACACTCTGAGTCAAAGGAATGGTAGTGGACCAGGTAGAAGGTGCAATTTTCTGTGATTAATTCAAATTATTTTTGTTGGAAAGGGAAAGCACGGGCCTCTCTTCCTTTCCCTCAAACTGTGGTTAAATTTGTCCGAGAAGCCAACAGAAGGGGAGGAGATGGAGAGCGGGAGGGAGGGCGGGTGTGTAACTTAATGCCAATATTTTATATTTATACATAAAATCCCGTTCAACATGCTGATGGAGGAAGTCTGTAGATAGAACGTATAATAGCACACACACACAAATGATTTTAGCTTAGTCGACATTAAAGCCTTCACCACGGCGTTTATCCTAATGGATTTGGAGCCAAATTGTGAAAATTGAGTTCATAGACAAGTTTGTTAGATGTTCTTATGGTTGGACGGTTGGTTGGTTGGTCGGTCTCTTTTCGAATGTCTGTGTGTTTTTCCTTGTGTGTGTGGATCTGGTTGTGCATGATGCTAGGTCGGCCGGCTAAACTGGGCGGGTTTTTCTTCGACTCACTAAAAGTACCTAAAAATAGAGCGAGAGTAAATTTCACTGCCACCGCCTTTCTCTCTCTCTCTCTCTCTGCGAACTCATCATACCTTACACTCCCTCATCTCCTCCCCCTTAGCCTCTCCCTGTGACTGTCTCTCTCTCTTTCTCACTGGCATGAGTTTGGCTTGTGAGTCATATATATTCATACATTACTTAAACATGTATAGACATACTATGAGATCTGTGAAGGTCAGGGCACTAAAATCAGCCGACTCATTTTTATTTTCTACGTCTCTTCATCACTCTGTCTCTCAATTTTTGCAATTCTAGTGGAGCAGACACCACTCAACACACACACACACACATATCATGTGGAAAAAGAGAGAGAAAGTACAACTGGAGCTTCTCGCAATCAAAGTCGAACAGAGTTTGAGAGGAAGAGAGAGAGAGAGAGAAAGGACGCAGTAAAATATACACTTAAATACAAAAGAGGGCATGTGAAAAAAGGAAGCGTATGTGAGAGAGAGTAAAGTGTATTGCTTTTTGTGTAGTGTGTGTGTGTGTGTGTGTGATTTTTTTATGTAGACCATCCTCACAATGCAATACAATACATTCACTATAGATGTGTGTGTGCAGCTTTGATTTTTTCCTCCTCGTTGGAGGCCAACGGAACTTGTATTGCCCAAATGGATATAGCCTAGAGAAAAATATGGAGAGAGAAAGGAGAGAGAGAACCGTGGGGAGCACACACACATAGTGGAGGGGAAGGAGGAGGATATAAAGGGCATGTGTGTGAGGAAATGAGAATAGTGAGGTGGCACTAATATTATTCCACCCTTTCTTAGTTCTCTAGTCAGCCTCGACCATTTTATTATCCCACACACACACTCACTCTGACTCCACACACAATCCCTCCATTTCTGGGCAACCTTGACGAGGGGATGCAAATGCAAATTGCACAAATGTTCTACTTGTATTATTATACTTCCACAATGTTACGACGTATAGATTTTTTTTTCTTCTTTCACTCTCCATTTCTCTACATTCAAATTCTTGGTAAACATTTAATAGAGCAAATGTGTATTCAGTCGCAAATGAAAAAAATGAGACCCGGTGAAGGGGAGAGTGAAAGTTGGGGGTTCTATACACAATTAATTGGATTCATTTATTTCCATCATTTCCTCCTCATTCACTCATCATTGTCCTTCCACCAAGTCTGCCTACACCGACTGAGTCGGGTTATAAAGGTAGGATGTGACATAATATTTCTAGTTAGAATTCTTTCCCTCTAAACCATGATCAAGATTGGCACAATTAAAAGGACACAAGCAAAGAGAAAATTAAGTGAAGTTTAAGCTCTTATCAGTGCAATACAAACAGAAAAATATTTACGATCTTAACTTTGAAATATACTACATAGTACCTCATATAAAAAAATAAGATGCGCTGAGAAAACTTTCTTTTACTTTCACCATATGGCAATGACAGTGAATTATTCTGAGCTAGTCGTTGTACTGTTAATTCTACAATTTTTATTTTCCATTTCTTTTATGTTACCTTCAGTCTAACGGTTAGACTTTCACCCCATTCATCATCACCATCTTTTTCCATACACAAGATGTTCTCAATGTTTTCAAACCTATGAAATTTTAAAAGAAAAACTCTTACTAGCTTAAGCAGTATTTATTATTATTAACAGGATTGGTTAGAAGAGGAAGAATGTAGAAAGTACTTTTTTTCCCAGAATACGTTAGTCACCTGCCACAAAGATACGAGTCTATGGTCGTCATTGTCATCGTTAAAGGATACAGGATGTCGTAAAAAAATACCAGAGGACCTTGGAAAAGATCGTTCACTCCATCTCTTTATTTTCCTTTACTTCTTCTTTTTTTACTATCAAAATATAATTGACAATATTCTTTGCTTCAACTCCGAAATCGATTCCTCTTGGAACATACACAGAAGAGTAGAGTAGAGCCACTCTGTCCTGGCTTAGTCACATATTCAATCCTTGTGCCTTGTACTAGAGTATGTATGCATATAGGTTATTGGGGAGGCATAAAATTTCGATACTATTATCCAAGACATACAAGTATGATGACTTGAAGAGAGGAAGAGTAAAGAAAAATGTATCAACTTGAGCTTTTCCTTTTTTCTCCCAAGCATTTTTGCTCTCTCTCTTCCTCTCTCACTATCCCTTAATGTGAGAGTGTGTATGTTTGTCATGTATTGATTATCCTGTTAAAATGTAAAAGTTCATGAACAATGGACAAATTCATCTTCTCCCACTCTCTCTTCCCTTGTGTATATGACCATGACCATAATCTGCTACAAATGCCTGTACACAATAAAAATGAGCATGTTTTCACATTTATATTCATGCAAGGGAGTTCAGGTGGTTTATAGTACGTGATCACATTTTGCCAAATTTGAGTGCTACTTCCTCCCTCCCTTCTTTTGCTGGGGTGTAGTATCCCTCCCTCATTCTTTTCATCGTGCTGAGGGTAAAGGAGGCTTTGTGTTTATACGGGTATGTGTGTGAGTGTGTATAGAAAAGGGAAAGTTTGGCGTATTGGTTGTACAAGCAAAGTAGCTAATAAATGAAGAGCTTATTCTCTCTTCACACACACACACACCTCCCACACTGCATGTGTAGAAATAGATATAGATCCTTCTATGAAGAGGGAGGGAAGGATACAGCAGCATTCGTTCATGTCATGTAGGTGAAGGTGAGGGAAAGTAATTCGATTTTTTACGATGTGGTATGATGATGGTGGAGAGAAAAGCACAAGCTTTAGTTTCTCTCTTCAAATGAAACACATCAAAGACACCTCCATGGTAAAAACTACCTCTTCCCCTCCTCTCCTCTTCTTTCCTCCCTCTTCCATTAGAGTAAATGATCGAGCGTGAGGCTCATACTGCATGGACCCCTGCTCTCATTTTATGTGGGTGTTCGTATAAATGCATGATTTTGTACATGTGTAAGTGTATGCATGTGGGGGGAAAGGAGTTTTTACCTTCCCTTACGTGAGAGATATACTGTATACAGTTTCACTTTCCCTCCTTTCTCCATGTAAGTGAGAGTGAGAGACTGTGTGTTTTTAAGCCATGTGTCTTACCAAGTTAGCATAATATTATATTATATAACAGATGCAGTCAAAGGCTTTTGTTTCCTTCTTGGTCATGCCGAGCCTTCATAGCTAAGTAAACTACCTAATAGCTTGTGTCATGGATGTATAGGCTACACAGGAAGAGAGATGGATGGAATATACGAAACAATTTTTACCTCCTCCTCTCTTTTTTGTATATAGACACACACACACAAAGTGTACATGTACTTTGTTTTTTCTCTCCACACTTTACTTCCTTCTCCCCGTCATTCATGCATGTATTGTCTTTTCTGTGTGGTTGTGAACCCCTCCTTTCACCACTCCATGTTGGTGGTGATGGGTGTGTATGTGTGTGTGTGGGAAGAGAGAAAGTTTTTCCCAGTATGGCCTCTACACAAAAATCTCTAATATAAAATGAGCTATATTAGGGAATAGAAGGGTGCGGAATAAATGAGCTGTGCTATACAACTTTATACTAGATTGTTGAGAGGAGGAGAGGGAAAAGGAGTGGGTACTGTACAATTTACATTTTCATACAATCTGACGTGTTATGGACAGTCATTAATATTTAATATCTCAATCCTCCTTCCCACCCCAAAACACACACACTCTCACTCCTCGTAGTACAAGGCTCGTACGTACTTGGTCCAAACTCGTTCCCCTCATCTTGTAAAAATGTAGACTGTACCACAGTGAGGATTCGTGTATGTGTGCTCACACTCAAAATCTTGTGTACATTTCCCCTTCCCGTTTCATGGCAACACTCTTTATTTCGGATGGGAAGACAAAGACAGGTTGTTAATTTTTGTGGCATAGGAGGGTACAGAACTGTACATTACATACTACGTCGTTTTCTCTCTCTCTCCCTTTCTCTTTCTCTATGGTGGTGTTCTCGTCAACTTTAGTTTTCGTTTATGGAGAAAATATGTAGATTTTTGTCCAACGTCACCGTTTCCTCTTCTCTGTAAAACAGTTTGATTGAGAAAATTTGAATTTTCTCAAAAATTAATGATGAAACAGTTTTACTTTGATTATTAATAAAAATATGAAGGTCCGTAATTGACGAGTGGAAGGAAAAAATGTAAAACCTGTGATTAAAGTAGTGAAAGCAAATTTTTGTTGACGAACCTATTTTTGGCTTTCTCTTCCTCTCTTTCTGTACATACTATCCTCGCCAGTGACATATCAATGTGAACTCTGTGCAGTGGGTCAACTCCACTTGGGAAGATATAGATACTGATGTAGGGGTTTATGGGGAGAGAATATGAAAGAGCATACAAAGTTTGATGAGCCCACATGTTCAATTTTTAGGTGCAACTAGATAATATTGATGTGTGTGTTCATCTTTGTCTTTCTCCATAAAATACATTGTGTACACATTCACAGAGATAGGGAGAGTTCAAGGAAGGAAAAACAAGGATTAATCTAGTCTCTACTATTTTGACTCGAGTCATTCTCACAGTCGATAATACTTATTTTGACCTTGTCTCCACTTCACATGCCATACACTATAGCAGTCATTACTCCTCCATCTTTTTCATAAAAGTTCTTTCATCGTTAATAAGAATGAGAGCCAGAAAAAAAAGAAGAATGGAGGTCATTGCATTTTCACACTTATGAATACCATGGAATCATTCCACGACAAATCTCAACTTCCAACATAATTTGACTTCTTCTTCATTACTATTCTATGTCAACATTTTCTAAAGAGATACTGGCATAAAGGATTTTTTAATGCATCTATTTATACAACTACAATTATTGAAGGAGTAGCGTGGAATTGGAAAAGACAATCTTGAAAATAGAGTTTTGACAAACTCAAAAAGAAAACTGCATTTGCAGTTGCAACATACTTTAATGCTATGATAATGGTTTCCACAAAATTTGTTTTTTCTTAAAAACTACCCCAGAATTTCATGGAATAATTTGTTTAAAAATTTCACCAGAAAATGAAGTTTAGATTGGAGATGAGTTTCTGAAATGACTTTCTCTGCTCTGTGTGTAGTTTTCTTGTAAAATGCATTCCATAAATACTTTTTGTTCATGTTTAACTTAATCATAGAGATGAGAGAATGGGACAAATAAATATAATTTTATTGTGACAAAAATGAGAGACAAAAGTTAAAATTCAAAATTTTGAGCAACAGAAATTTGTAAATTATCTCGAGACACTGAGTATTAAATTATGTAAAAAGATTAAACTCTGCTAATTCATCATGCTAAGAGGACAGAGATGACCCTCACCAAAGTTTCTAGTCTTTTGAAAAGTATGGATGAACATACATTAAAGTGTGTTAAGAGTAGAGGTAAATGTAGTGTAAATGTGCTACAATAATTATCTGTAATAGATCTTAATTGCAGAAACCCCAATTGAATTCATTAGGAGGAGGAGGAGAGGCCGTGATACAGAAATAGAGGGAACATAGAAGAGGATATATGGAGAGTAACTTGCACGTTTTCAAGCAAATTTGTGTGTGTGTATGACATCATACACACACATTAGGAACACCAAGGGAGAAAGGATAGTTTGTGCAGTAGTTTAAAAGTTGATAAGAATCTCTTTACTCAAATTTGTGTATGTGTATAACATATAAGGTTCGGATATAGGTTGTGTAGATGGGAGGAGGAGGTGGAGGGATGACAAGAACCTTTGCATATACAAGCTAAATGAAAGTAAAGATGGAAAATGATGTATAAAAATGAAATGAAAAAGTATCTCTCTCCCTCTCCCTCTTGTCGTCTGAGGAAGACTAAAGAGAAAGAAGTTTATCTTGTTCGGGTACAAATAATTGGATCCCAGGCAGGAAAGAGGAAAGCAAGTGTTAAAAAGTATTGAGAGAAAAGGAAAGAAGGAGGAGGAGAGGACGTGAAGGCGACGCGGCGTATCTCCGTATAATTAAGTAACGCCGCCATAGTCTTATTCTTCAGCTCTTTAGTGTAATACTCAAATTTTCACTCTTTCCTTTACATTGAGGAGGAAGAGGAGAAAGCGGGGTATATTGGGTCTATGTCTGGGTTTTCCTCACACTCAACAGACAAAGAAGACAGTGCAGGTTAAAAGGGTGACACTGAATATTTACACACACAAATCATCGTTCAACAATCTCCTCATTTCTACAATAAAAGTGTTTTGAAAAGGTTTAGAAAATTGCCATTAAATGACTAGTGATTAGGAAGGTACACGAACTTCTCCCAAAATCCTAGAAATCTTCCGTATTTCCAAAAATTTCGTTGCGGATCTCCAGTTTAACAGCCATCCTTAAAGTCAATGTTTGTCGCTATTAATTTCAAAAAAACATAATGGCCATTTATCATATTTCGCATACTAAAATTTGAAACAGTCCTTACAAAAATAATTGATCCAATTTCGTCCTCAAAACTTGTTACTCTGTGTATTATATTTACACCTTGAAAGAAAAATATTCTTTTCTCTTTGCCCACCCTCTAAAGTGCAAAAAACTCTGGGAAAAATCCACACACTCACACATACACAGGATGACAAACCCATTTGAGGAGACATGCACCTTGTTTTTCCTCCCAAGTGGGAGCTGCTCCTCTATTATATAACTCCCGTGTGTATGTCTTCACTCTAATTTTCTCCCATCTAAATTTTTCCTTATATATCAAAGCCCATCTCTCCAAATCGTCTTCGTCTCCTTAACCTATTATACATCCATATAATATAGGTATTTCCCCAAAAAAATTTTTTACTCTCACATAGCCTCTACTCATTTTCCACACACACACACACTCCCCTCTACATTGCCTATACATGTGTGATGAGTTGATGATCAAGAAAAGAATGAGGATTTAACGGAGATGGAGGGAATGGGGGAGGAGGGAGCTTTGAGTTTTCCTTGAAAGAGGAAAGGAGGAGGAGTATTTAATGGGATTTTTGTCAGTGTCTTCCTCGCTAATATTCTTTCTCTTTCTTATGTTTTTTTTCTAGAAACTCCACTATGGCTCTTACTGCAAATTGCTCCGATCAAGAACGAACGGGATGTGGTGGTGTTGTTCCTTCTCACTTTTCGGGACATCACTGCTTTGAAGCAACCCATCGAGGCAGAAGATTCCAAAGGCACAAGTACACTCTACAGTACAGACAAGAAACTTTTTTTTCTCTCTTTTTCTCTCTCTCTCAATTCCTTATACTTATCACTCAAACAACACTATCTGTACCCCGACATCAGTCATACTAAACTGAAAAATTCTATACATATTCACCTTGCTGTCTCTGTCTCTGTCTTTGTTGTAATCCCTCCCGTCTTTGTGTACAGTGTATATCAAAACTCTTTAGACCATCGTGACCAACTTGACCGCCAAAATTTGATTTTGGTGATGTTTCGTTCTCAAAAAATATGGTCATAAATAGAATAAAAAGT
>WJFB01000114.1:0-102177 GCA_009870185.1 Pygmarrhopalites habei
TACTCTCCTACATGTATTTTTTTGTGTAACGTGCGAAGTGCAATCATACAAGAAAGAAATTTTGTCAATCAGAGAAAAGACTTTTTTTTATATAAAAAGAAAATGATTGTCACTGCCACACACGAGAAGAAAATGTTTACCAACTTTTATAAAAATTTAAATTATTGAGACTCTTTTTATGAATTCGAAACGTTTCAAAGTGATATAAAAGAAATTGATATATCATATTCCTTAAAATACCAATATTGTCACCAAAATATGGTTTTAATACATGGTCAAACTTTTTTGACTTATTAATTATGGTAGTGTTATTACTTATATGCACTACTGCCTATGAAAGGACTCTTTTATGAATTGACCTGACGGTCGCAAGAATTCGAGTGGTCAAACTCAACGATTTTTTCGTATTTATAATACCAAGATTTTCGTATTATGGACAATCCTACTAGAGATGTAGTAATTTCATTAGATGTCTTTTCAACACTCACAATGTCATAATATTAATATAATAATATAATACAGCATGCACATTTACTGTGTGATCATGTGTAAATTACACACAGTGTAACTAATTTTATGATTGCAATGTAAAGAATATGAAAGGAGAGAGAGATCTTTTGAAATACTTTTGAGTTTACTGTCAGTAAGGTTCCCAAAGTATGGGAAAATATATTAGATTAAGAAAAGATATATAAAATAATAAAAATTTAGGTAGCTTGCCTGTAAAGTAAACTGGATTTACATACATACATGAACAGACGTAAGTACAGATTTTAAAAAAATGTCAGAGATAGGTAACGGAAAGGTTAGTAAAATAATAATTAATATAAAAAAATAACGATTATTAGTCTATTTATTTCGTGTCAAATCTTCGCAAAGTGGATGTACTAATTTAGTTACGAGGAGGAGAAAAAATTGTATGTCCTTCCTGTGTATGATTTTAAATGAATGAAATTTTATTCTATATTTTTAATTTTCCATCAAAGGATCATCTATTCAAAGAGATGATGCTTTACTTTTAAAGTCAAAAGAGAATATACAACATGTTTAATGATATTTATTTATACACACAAAATATGATTTTAAACGAATGTAATATTAAATGGATTTTAAAGTGCAGTTGTTGTTGTTTCATTTTACATTGGAACCACAAGAAACTTGATAATCCGTAATTAATTAATTAATGGCAGTATAAAATGTATTTGAAAACATTTTCATCTCTCTCAATTTCATGAATTTCAAGGAAATGTCTTCCTGGTAGATAAAGTATTTTACACATCACTTAATTCGTAATATATAAAAATTAGTTAAATTGGAGAGAAATCATGATGCTAAATGGGAATTTGCATCACAATATGTCAGTCAGTACAAGAAATAGTTAAAATGATACAATAGTTGTAGTCTACAGATGAATGACTATAGTATAGTATAATTGACGAGGAAACAAAAATCTAGCGGCTCGAACACTCAGTAGTAGTAGAAGAAAAAGTAAATTGTGTTTTTACCAGTAAAGACTTTTCCTAATAAGCTTTGAGGCAGAGTTCCACCAGCCCTTATCCTGTTTGTCATCATTGAATCCAACTTTAGCTACAGCTTGATCACCCACTTCATCATCCTCTTCAGGAAAGTACTGAGGTGCATTCTCTTTTTCAAAACTACTCGTATTATTGAGCAAATGGTCATCAGGTTTAATTGGAATCAAGACCTACACAAGTAAAATTTATTATGAAGATCTGAGCCTTATCCTACTCATGTAGTACATATACTGTAACAATAATTTACAATTTTACCTCTTCATTCTTTTCATTTTTTGTGATAAGAGAGCATTCAAAGCCCAAGTTAGCAATAGCAGTTCCAAGAACATTCGGAGGCACATGAAGTTTGGCACGGATAATACATAGATGACGATTCACATTGTAGGTCACAGATATGATACCCTCCACTTTGACCAGTGCATTGGTTATCAATGATCTTCGATCCTAAAATTTGCACAAAACAATTATTATTTTTATATGACTACTGGATACTGTTATTTTTTGAAATATGAAAATATGTAATGTAAGAGACTAACTTTGATGACAACGCTAGGAACGCTCAAATTTGTCACTCTAGCTGGAGGTTTAACTTTTCGAAGTGATTTGTAAGTATGAGGATGTAGTTCTGAAGATTGAGACTCGCCAGTTTTGTTGACAGTATTAGCCTTGGGTCCAAGAGGAACTTTAGCATTCTTGACTAATTCGTACATGTTGGACACGGAGGCACGAGCTTCAGGAGGAAGTTCTTCATTGCTATTTGATTGAGTGAGCAACAAAAACAAACGGTCGATTACCTTTAAATGTACTTTTACTCTTGCTAATAGAATGATTCTATCCAAATGATACATTTACTTGTTTGACATACTTTGTTGCATCATTCAAGGCATCCAGGAAATGTAATAACTGTTGTAACCGAATATGATTTTGAGAATTCTCCATTAGCATCTCAAGAACTTCCAAAGTCTTGAGGACGACATCAACTGATTTGGAGCCCAAAGAAAGTGTGAGGAAGGGACCAACAACGGAATCCTTTAAACAGAAAAGAGAGAATTGTCATTAATAATAATAATAAGCATTATAATAATAAAGTTAGCATATTAGAATTGTCAGTTAACTAAAGTAAATAGCAACAACTCACCTTTAAAAATACACAATGTTTCTCTTTGATTTTGACGGCTTCTTTGTACTGAGCTAATATGTCAAGGAAATACTTGTTGCTGCTAGAGTCCTGCAAAACGTCAGGCTCAACTTGGGCTGTGTCCTCGTCCTTGGACATGGTGACCCTTAAATAAGGCCCTTAAACTGTAAATTAACAAAAAAAAAATATAACGACTTTCTGTCAAACGGATTATGGAGGGGAAAATTTCTAAGGCATCCTTGCTGTTGCGGCAGAAACCTAATTTGAACGAAAGACCGTTGACGAAAAAGCCCCAAAGATGAGTTTTTTCATTTTGTAAAAGGATTTCAAGATAATTACCAATTAATTTCACAAAGTCATGGCATTGTCCACACTTCACCATCAGCGTTACAGCATGGTTGACAAAACTTTACTTATTGACGTGACCATCATTTGTGGTTCACTTTTAGGATACAATTATGGCATTCAACCCTTTTCACAACTACTGTCAACACAGGTATGTGGACAAATAATAATAATATTGAGTATAACATTGAACAATCAAATGTTAATGTGAACGATTTGTTTTTTTCTGTGTTCAGTTGGTACGACTTTTACAGAATATTAGTAACAATGATATTCAAATGTTGAATCGGTTGGAAGAAATTTTCAATTCTATACAACGGTTTCGAACAAGGAATGGAAGTTTTGTTAGAATCATTGCCGACTGGGTTCCTTTCATGAAATCTTCTTCAAGAGCATATCTTTGGATGGGTGGTCAGAATCGTAATAATAAAAGATATTCTCTCCTAAGTCATTATGCAAATTTTTCTGCAAGACTCTTTGACGATTTTAATGATGATGATGACTCTCAAGATGATGACGAAGATGAGAATGGTGGGATCATCCATGCTTTTGGAACAGCAGAGACTACCGGTAGTGAAAATTCTGAAGACTTGGAAACTCAGATTTTGATCCAAGATCATATTTGGGGGAGTACTGAATTTTCCGTCAACTTTGAAGCAGGGTAAGACATCATTTGATACTTGTAAATTGTTTGTCACAAACATATGACTAGTACAGATTTGTGTGTCTACATAAAAATAATAATTTTAGGACTGGCTATCCAGAGTGCTCAACCCCAAATCCACTCAAACAACATTTTGTTAATACAATTGCTGATGCTTCCACTTCACAAGCTCAAACAGTGACTGAGGCCAAAGTAGCAGCATTAGAAAATGAAATTTTGGAGATGCGTGCCATGATTGCACGATTTCTAGAAGCTCAAACTTCTCAAGTGACACCACCACCACCAGCTACCACATTGCCTATTCTGCCAGGACAACCATTTCCTTCATCAACCTCTTGTGCTCCTCCTCCGCCTCCTCCCCCACCTCCGCCTCCACCACCACCACCACCACCACCAATTGTGCCCGCAACAAATAATTTGAAGCTCCGTTGTGGAAAAAATTTGGAAAAGACTGATGAAATGAAACCTGCAGACAAGAAGAACACGGAACCCTTGACTTTGTTTGACGTTTTGAAGGCCCTTCCGTCTGTCAAGTTACGCTCAATTGCCAAGTAAGAATCTCTTCTCTTTTTTAATTACTAGTTCACTCGTCTTGAATTCTACTCTCTTAGTTTTTAGACTCAAATATTGTATTAAGAATTTTAGGATTGGAGGAGCAATTTGTTATTTAAGTCATGGTACACATTATAGTCGATGACCTACTATTTCTACTTTTAGGCTAGTAGGAGGAGAATTCGGTTTCTACCCACATGTTTTTAATCATGAATCATGGGTGAAAAAAAATGAAAGGTCATACATACATACATTAGCTCAGGATTTCTGAACTGTTTGAAGACTTTTGTGTACGTTTAGAATTAGACCCGAGAGTAAATTTCGTTTGAGCAAAAATGTAAATATTAGTATAGGTGGCTATAACTCTGAGTTGTGTGTAACTTATCAGAGATTGAATAGAGAGACAAAAGGAATGAGTGGGGGTGGGCGTTCAAGTGTTTTCTCTCCCCCATATACATATCCATTGACCAAGAGGGAAAGTCAATGATATTTTCCACCTGCATCCGAGGGCATTAATCACCAGAGATCAAAGGAAATAGCTTAAGTCGTCCTTTCAAACGATTTCGATGGATTAGATGAAGTTCCCTTTACTATTCATACGTACATGTATGGGCAAAAGAAAATTTATCTACGTCTCTCTTTTTTGACAGAGGTGTGTGTGTGTGTGTGTCTGTTTTATCGATTCAACACTATTTTTCTCACCATACGATTCAACTACTCCCTATCTCACATTCTAGAGCAAACCTCCTCCTCCTCCACTTGTACACATCTTTTACTCTCCCTTCAGCCTAGTTTCTCTCTCTCTTCTTGCTATCTTCAAATTCTCCAGCCTGGTCATTTTTCTTGCTTGCCTTTCCTTCGTTTCATACCCTGAAAGGTTTGTACTTTCCAGGAGTTGTCACTGATTTTAATAATTTTAAAGGGGTGCCATTTTTTTCTGGTCAATTGTGTATTCAAAATGAAATATGATTATTGTTACATGGTGAAATGATCACAATGATTTATTTCATTAACTCATAGGAGTACAATTGGAGGAACCATTCTTGTCCAATCGAATCCTCTATGTCTGTCCCTCTCTTCATCATCCCTCCTGCTTCGGAATTAGGGTCTCCTGGTTCACAGTACTGTCCCTGAAAATACAAGGGATATGGTCTTGTATATCTATACAATGTACCGTATCCATGCGATATGGTTAGATATCTCTTTGTCATACTCTCTGACAAGAAAAATCCCATGGGATGGGGTGTCTCAAAGACCCGATTTTCAGGGAGGGGGAGTGTTCACCTACTTACAACTATATAGACCTTTCGGGCTATGATTCGTTTACACAAGTCATCGTATAAAATCCGTGTCGTTGAGTTTAGTTCCTTCGGTCATTGACGTTTTGCATGCACATGAAGCCTTATAATATGTTTACACATTCTACATTCTTTGTTTAAATAGACCTTTCTTTCCCATCACTTGTCAGCGTCACACACACACACTTTATATCACAGTGTGTTTGTGTGTGAGGTATTCCTTCATTGTGACACCCCCCAAAGTATTTATTATGCACGACCAAAAGTGTCTACGTATATTTCCTTTTTTGAAACCTATTCCAAAGTATCACATAAACATGGGGAAGAAAAAGAGGGGAATGGAGGGGAAAAGAGAAAATACAACTACAATAGAGAAAACATACGTCAAACAGTCAAACTCTTGCCACACAGTAAAACTTTCTCTGTCAGATCTGTCCTGCTTCATCTGCATCCTGGCATATCTGGTTACTTGTACCTTTATGTACATCTGTTTCATATTGCCAAAAACTATATAGCAAATAGCTTTATAACTACCACATCTCTTTCTCCCTCTGTCTGTGTGTCCCCCTCACTGTGACTACCATTACTGCTACTACTTTCAACTGTCTCAAACTTCTTGATAGAACAAAATAAATCCTCTACGTCAGATCTTTCTGCCAAATTCTTTGAATGAGACAAATGCCATGTCAGAAAAGCAAATGACTTTATTTGAACCCTTCTTTGTGCCAATTCGTAATGCATGTGCTTGGAGGAGTATCCCCTTCCTTTATGTCTTGTAGTAATATAGTGTTGTATTATAACAATACCAAGTTCATTTTTAGTATGCAAACTTTCAGTTACATGTACAATATTCAAAATATATGGACATGTCAGATGTCGTGCATTAATTAATTATTTACAAAGCTCATTATTGAATGAATAATTTTGTTTGTTCATAAAATCAATAGTGTTCATAATGTTGGTAATATTCGGATTTAAGAGAATCCTCGTCATCGTCATTCTTGTGTCCCTAATTTATTTATTGATTATGTGTATTTACTATTTAGTATCATTTGTAATATTGTGATGATGATGACCTTTTGTTATTTTCATGGTACAGATCACCTGGTGGAACTCCAATGAAACAACCCAAGAAAGAAATGAATTCCAATGATCCAACTGCCTTAATCACTGCTGCTCTCAAGAAGAGATTTGCCAAGATGCACTCTCCAGCCTCTACAAAAGGAGGCACGGGTGACAATTCCTATTCTGAGGAAGATGGTGAGAACAATAAGGAGAATATGAGTCAAATTTTGAGTGACGATGATTTTATTGATCAGAGTCCGAAGAAAACTAAACTCCGTCCTCTTAATATATTTAAAAGTCGACAGTCCTTTGATAAACCTACTACTGTGCTCAATTCATCTTTATCTACTCTTAATAATCATGTTCTGTCCACTAATAATAACTAACAAATATGTAATTAACTGATACTTTTTCACTTTTATGAAGAATCGTACAAACATTAAGTATACTATCGTGTGGTAATCCAGATAATTATGAAATTTTACACTTTCTTGTCAACGATATGATTATTCACATTCAAATAATCTTGTATTAGTGAGTTGTAGAGTTTTTTTCAATACAAAAGCGAGACATTTCAAATTTCAAATTATGTATTTACTTCTAAAAGTAATTTTTAAAATTTTATTTGTTATATATATGATTACATTCAGGATGAAATAAAACTAAAATTAAATTTGTACCTTTGAGCTTTGTCTATTTCTAACCAATTTTATTAATGTGAATTTTTTTCTTTGTTCTTCTCACATTTCACACCCCTTAAATTTCCAGGATCAACAGAAGAGTCAAGTTATTTTATCGAAATATACTACTTACTACACATCGTACATAATTGTTCTTAATCTTTTTTGGATCCTATCAGAATTTGTTGAGCACTGTGTGTGTGTGTGTGTGTGTGTAGCGAACCAGGTCAGACAAGGTGTATAAAGGGCCAATTGTATGAAGAGTGACACCAGAAGGTCAATTGAATATGAGTGAAAAACTTTTTTAGTGCGAATAGGTATCTACTCATCCATGGTTATGAGTATACCTACATCAAAAATCTTACTCCTTTCTCCAGACACATACATATGCAGTGTAGAAAGGACGGAAAGAAAACAATTTTTTTTTGGAATGACAAGAAATAATTTATTCTAACGGGAAAAAACGGTGCAAGAAGGAATCTAAAGAATAAGCCATTTTTTAGTTCTCCTACTTTCTCTCCGTGAAAAAAAGGGTGAAACTCAGTGCTTTATCCTGAAAGTAGTATGTCGTATGGTGGTGTAGAGAGGTTAGGATGACGAAGAAAAGAGAAGAAAATATAGAAATGAACCATGTGGATCCTTGGTGTATAAAAGTGAAAGTATGTTTGTGGCAGCCAGAAAAAATGATGTGGAGAATTTTTCTCGTTCTTCTCTCTCTCTATTTTTTAGATCATCAGAAGCCTGAGTCTCGGGTTCGTTCGATTCATTGGATTTTGGAACTTGAGCTTCTCTCTTTTCATACACATAAGATATATATATTTCTTCTAAACTTGCAATGGTTCCCTACCCTCTTGTTGTTGTTAAAGAATCTATGGAATCTTCAGACATCTTCAACATATGACTCAATATGGACAAAAATATACAACAAAAGGCCTTACATGTTGCTCTCCCATACTGAAGTTGGAGTTGATGTCCTACATAGATAGATATAAAGATTTTTCCAAACCTACAATACGACAGAGACAATTTCTAGGGTCGTCCAACTGTCCCTGACAAGACGTAGAGAGAGAGAAGAGGATCAACATTCTTTTTTTTCTCTTGGTACATTAATTGAGTGCTGTGACTACAAGACACAACACTTTGTCTATATATCTGAGATTAAATGTACAAAAATGTGTACCGGAGGAAATAGTGACCATTTTTACAATATATTTTGTTTCATATTATTTAACCATATGTACAAACAACAGACTGAGTGTAACTGGGTTATTGTTTAGCTCGCGACAGACACACACACACACCTACACATTTCGAATGTCTTTGCTTATACTCCTTGTTGATCCTTTCCAATTCCAGTCCAGAATCCAAATTCTTGTGTGAGAAGTTCACCACCTGCCTTTTCTATTCCGTCTTCCGCTCTCTAGACTCAAACAAGGCATCTTTGGTCCTCCCTAAAAGCTTCTTCTTCGTTCCCCGCTTCATAGCTTAGGATTTATTTTCTCCTGTTGTTCATTTTCTTCATATGAGTACACAATACAGGACAGTACACAGTCAGTATACTGTGAACTTTGTGCAGACACATTTCCACTCCTTAGTATTAAGTAGATATAAGCAGTACAGTAGTTAATAGACGGCTACGTGGGTTGGGGCAATGTAGTCAACTTCATGCAGTCTGACTCTCATTTGATCTTAATTACTCTGTCCCCATGTGTACCTAACATACAAAATGTAAAGGACAGCCCGCCGCCCGTCTGTCTCCTCTTTGATTTCTCATTTAAAGTTTGGAAAAAATATGTAGTAAAAAGGAATTCGTGGATTACTACTCTGTAGACTTATATAACTATTGGACGATGGAGTTTCCTTTGGTATTCCTGTCTACTTTCCACACACGCACACATTCCTTTCATGATGACGGTATAGTGGATTTTTCCGATTTAGAATTTTCGAAATGCTTCACAATATTTTTTCTAGCCCTTTCACAAAAGTAGGACGATGAGAATAGAGAGAGAGGAAACTGAGGATTTGTCATCTTGTCATCTTTTGATAAGAGAAAGAAAAAAAGGAACAAGTTTACTCAACTTATACAGAATGTGTAACAAACATACTTACATAGGGTAAGTATATTACAGAATGAGACAGAGAGAGATGCAAATTCCTACGACATTTTGACGAATGTTGAGAATTTTTCAATTTAATGACTAAGAAAAATCCATTCCTAGAAGTAAGGCTCTCGTATCTTACTGTAAAATCAAAAAAGTTATGTAAGTCAACTAACCAGTCAACTACTTGCGTGTGTGTGTGTGTCTATGTGTGTAATATACTATTTCAATGAACTGTCGAACTGACTTTACGTTGTAAAGTAATATGTGACCTTAATATACTCTACACATTCATGTCACGACTGGTCACACAGTCTACTTACTGGGTGTACCCTCTCCTCTTGTGCTAGTGTCATCATCTCCATATCTCTCTACACTCTTTCTTAGACTCGTGTCTACGTATTACTACACGTACTTCCACACACACATAGTTATTAGACAGGGCCTAGAGTTGGGGTTAAATCAAACTGAAGCATCAAAAATGGAGCGAGGGAGAAGGGAGAGAGTGGGAACACTTCCTCAGGGATTTTTCAGTATGAAAGATTTTAGAATTGGAAGAGAAGAAAGAAAAAAGGAAAGCTTTCTCCTGAACTTACATCACCTAAATCTTCCAAAGCAAACCCCAAAAAAAGATTATCTAAGATCAATCTTCCCCCTCCACCCCTCAAAAAAGTAACCGTATAAAACCTCAGTCTGAAAAGATAAGTCATATAAAAAGTCATATACAATTTTCTTCCCCTCCCATCAGAACAGGAGTGTGAGTGTGAGGAGGGAACAGGGGAGGGGAGTGTACTGAGGGGGGAAGAGAAAGAAAAAAGTTTGTCCTGTGTAAAGTTACGCATAAAAAGGGGTAGACAACATCTCTAGTACAGTATGTCTCTAGTATGTCTAATAGTACATGTATGTGCAATATACAATGGCTATAGTAGTCGTTGTCTTGTTCCTAGTTTGTAATTTTCACTAGCCGCCTCCAGTAAGTCCGTACACTTTGTACATGTATCCGTCATTTTATCTCATTTCCCCGTGACAAAGCTAGGAGAACCACGAGCACACACACAGACACAGAGAAACGCATTGTCAGACGACAAAAGTGTGTAAAAAGAAGGAGGAGAGAAGAAGGGAAAGTACTCCGCCTTGCCTTACGTTGGGAATACAGAGACAGAGAGACGGAGAAAGTCGTTTGAAAAGCAGGCCAAGCCGTACAATAATAAATTATAAACAGAAGACATTGACAACAGAATAAAAATGTTATGAATCTTTCTGTTGTGAGAAAACCTGTCTACCCTTCTCTCTCTTCCCTCCCCCCTCTCTCTCTTTCTCTGACTAGACTGCCAAGGAAAAAATAAGGAGGAAAAAATGAAGAAAGTGTATACGTAGCTTTATGTTGAAAAGAGCAAAAGATTTTTTATATAATTTTTTCTCTTCATATAATTCTGGGAGAGAAAGAGAGAAAAAAAGAAAGCCAATGTAGGGAGGAAAAAAGGTAAGAAAAGTACAATTTGGTTTTTTTCTCTTTCAGACAATTTTGTCATACTGGAGAGAGACATCATAGATGTGGAATTGTCCGTCTTGGTTACACATTATAATCTGCAATTCATATAATAAGATATAAGAAAAAGGGAGGGGGGAGGGTGTGTGTGTGCTGTCTATCGGGGTTACGGGGTTTCGTAAAAACTGTGGAAAATTGGAGGACTTGTGACTACAATGCGAATTACAAGAGAGGGGAAAAAGAGACGGATACTGTATGTGTTTGTGTGTGGATTCAGGAAAAGCTTTTCTTGTGCTCGCTCATCTTTTGACTTTCTCTTAGCCATTTGACTCTTGACGCTTCTCATTTTGACATGTCTTACTTTGATCATCTTGAGAAAATGTGTGTGCTTGAAAGAGTTGAAACTGGAAGAATGAAAAATATCTCATGCAAAAACACCACCACCACCTCACAGTGTGCGTGTGTGTGTGATCTCCAGAGTTGTGAAGTCCTCATTTCATTTTTATATTTTTTTCTTCTTCTTAACTTGTTGTAATGTATTGTATGTAAAAAGTATGTAAGGACTTTTTCCCCCTCGGTTGACAAAAAAGGGAAATAAAATAACTTGAAAAATACCTGGGATTCTATTCTTTGTCCTCATTTTAACTTAAAATATTACACAGCATAATACATAGTGTCTTGGTTTGTAATCACGACAACAGTTTTCTTTCTCGTGCCCCTCAAAGGAAAAAAATGTGAGAGAAAGAAAAGAGAGAGAGAGAGAAAGCAAGATGGAGAGAAAAGAAGGAGGAAAGAAATTATTTATTTACCAGATTTGCAAAACCGTTTCCTTCAAGCCACGAGTAGAAGAAGGATGAAAAAGAAGAAGAAAGAGAGAAAAAAATTAAAAAGCCCAAGAGAAAAGCATAGGGTTACTACAGAGAGAATCTCAAGCAGCACTTTATGACACTACATTTATACATGAATGTATGTATTACACGTGTAATTTTTTTCACTTTAAAAAAAACGTGCCCTAATTTGTTTCTCCACAGTTTTCCAAAGGGCATCCATCCTTTCACTAGCACAAATCCTAAGCCAACATCAAAAGTGAAGTGTATTCCATATCCTCTCTTCATGAAAAAGACACACCATTTTCCACTTCTTGACTCTGCATCATGGATCTTCATCCGTGAAGAATGTGCGTAGAGATGTGAAAACGCTGTGGAAATTGATTTTTTTTTCTGGAGAAAAAAAAACGAATTCCATCTCATCACATTTTTTTTCTGCAACGACTTTCAAAAAATAGAAAGTTCATCATTTTACAAGGATATTGATCCTCCACATCCCACACTCAGACTACATTATGGGAAAAATATTGTCAAAACTATTTTTAACATTTTCGTCCGGAGGTCATCAAGTCATCAAGCCACCACAGTCAATTACAGTAATTAATGGGATCTGATAACTCCTAACTTGAATGTTCATAAATGTTGATATTTATCCAGTCAAAAATTTCGTACGGAAGGCAGTAGGACTAACCGGGTTTATTGCTCACTGACGCTATAAACTGTCGATGCAAAGGTCTCCATGATGTAATGCTAATGATCGAAAATGACAACTCGATTAAAATTCATGAGAGTGACGAGGAAATAGGATGAGAAGAAGGGAACTGGAAGCTGGAGGCAAAATATCATTTTGATTAGTTCATGAGGAAATGTAGAGGAAATTCCAAAGCGTCATTTTTATCTTGTGTATTTCATTTCTACACGTCAAAAAATCCCTTCCTACACCCTCATGTAAGTGAATTTAAAAAAAATAGGGAAAGACCGTACATTTAAATATTTAATCCTGAACAATTCAAAAATTAGGATATGAAGGAGAAAATTTATTCACTTAGTAGCTCCGTGTTTGTTTGGATGTGTGTGTGTGTTCTTCAAGCTCTGTTCTCTCTCGAATCTGTGATTTTTTTTATCGTTGAGACAGACTCAGTTTAAACTGAGCTAATCCAAAGCTGGATTCTGAAAATGAAGCCCAGCTAATTTGAATATAGGATGAGATTGTTGCTGTCATTTGTAGTGAAGTTGTCAGTCGTCTGTTTGAAAAGGTTGATGATAATAAGAAGCGGAGGGATTGGGAAGAGGAGAGGGCAGAAGAAGAAGAGTGTATTCAAGCCAAGTTTGAGAGGGAGAGCTTCTGATAATAGCCCAGCAAAGAAATATGTACATTATATATATCTGTATCACACACACACACACTCCCTTTCTATTTATATATATGTAGTTATGGCAGGCTGAATGGTGGTGGGAAGGCTGGGTCTTATCGATTACGTCAAGGAGTTCCTTCAACTCACCATACCCAATCTCCGGCTATACCCTGTAAAATTGTTGGTGGGCTACATCCTCCAAGTATGTATGTATGCCTTGTGTGTATTCCCTACTGCCTTATTGATCTATATATTGAATCCCAAGATCCGATCCATTTCCTTGTTTTTCCATCCTACATACAAATTCACCCGTAGTACCCTTCCCTCACACTCTCCTTTTGTGTGTGTGTAGCTTCATCACCAGCTCCCCCCATACATGTACACACACAGCTCGCAGCTCAATCATTTGTCTGTCCGTCTCTAGTCACGAGATACACTTGCTACATTGTGTGTGTGTGTGTGAGAGAGTGAGATAGAGAGTGTGTGAATCATGTAAATATTCCAAAAACTGTTTTCTATAGTCTACCTGCCTTCCCTCAATTTTCTACCCTTCATAGAACATTCTCTACACTAAGCAGTACATTTACACACACATGTGTGTGTGTGTATTACGTGTGTGTGAAAGGGAGGAAAGGAGAGAGAAAGAGTGGATGTATCCAAACTTTGCCCTGTCCTTATTTGGCTTATTTTGTCCCTACATATGGTGATGATGATGATATGATGTCATAGTAAAAAAACTTTCCTGCGCGGATTCTCCCTCCCTTATTCTGCAGCAAAAGCACAAAATTGAAGCTCTTTCCTCACATAGCAGGGAGAGCGAGGGAAGGAGAAAGAGAGAGTGAGAGGAGGGAAGAAAGAGCCAACACAGAGAAAACCGAAAAGACAGACGGAAAAGGTTTCGTCCAAAGAGAACAACACTGGGGCACGATTGCCACTAGGCCGGGCAAACACTCGGAAGTATTCGGGTATCTTCCCCGAAACCGGCGGTTGTCTAAATCAGTCTATATGTATGTGTGTGTCTCCCCCCCCTTTCTCCTTATATATGTAATACATGTATGACTTATATGTGTATGTGTGTGTGCACAAAAGAACTAAAAAAATAGGCAAAGTGCGACCAAATTTTCCCCTCTTCTCTCTCTCGCCCTTTGTATTTAGTGGAGTGTGCAGAGGAATTTTGGAATTTAAATTCAAAAATGCAGTTTGTACTCATTCGAGGGGAAGGGGGGAGGGAAGGAGCAGCTGAGATTCTTTGCTGTTGTCACTTCCCTCTGCAATCACCATGGTAGAGTGTGTAGAACTAGAATGGTATGAAAAAATAAACAATTTTCAATGCACCTAACCGTGTGACTTCTAGTTAGTTGAGAGAAAGATCCAGGTAGCATTTTTCATCTCTTCCTCACTCACACTCACGTTCACACTCTAACATAAAGCAATACACAATACATTCCATCCTAGGGAAGAGGAAGAAGAGGAGGAGATGAAGAGGAGGAAGACTTGTTTCTCTAGAGCATAGTTAGGAGTCACCATAGTTGTTCTGAGGCTAAGGATATAGAATAATAGAGCCTAGTTTTTTCCCTCTCTCTCCCTCTTTGCTCATTGCTTTTTTTGGTTGTGGCTGGATTGTGTGTATGTGTATGTACTGGGTGGAAGAAAGGCTGTGTGCTCCAACTTTAAAAAGGAAAGGGGGGAAAAGAAAGCGAAAGCGAAAGCTGTATGTATAGACTCGTACATGTTTCTTATGGTGTCATATAGGGCAAGCTGAAGAGGGGGGAAAGCAGCTAGATTTTCATAGAGAGAGAGAGAGAGAAATTGAACAGAGAGAGTCTTGCGCATAAGATTCACTTTCGGAGAGAGAGAGAGATGAAACGTTGCTCTTGTGCTGTGACTCGGTATATGTGTGTGTGTGTGTGTTCTTCCATCTGAAACTGGAGACTCTCTCTCTCTCCTCTTGCCTGCTACCCCTGCACAAAACAGAACAGTCCACAGTCCCGTCGTCCATCCAACCAACAACAACTGCGAATATAGATTCTCCGAAAGCTTTTTTGTCCACATACACTCACAGACACTCCGTCTCTCTGTACCCGCTCTCTCTACTATCCTGTCAACACACACACTACCATCACCACCACCACCACACCACACACACAGTCACACATACACCATACTTCCACACATAAATAGAAAGAGTGACTCACACACATACACAGTCCGTCAATGGAAGGCTTAGTCCTTTGAAAATCACAAATCACTCTCAATTTCTCAGCAGCAAAACTCTTTTTTATATTTGAATATCTTCTGTGTGGGGGTCGTTCATCTAAATTGAATGTGACGGAAAGGTGGTAGTGGACGGCGGGGAAGACTTGACAAAATACACAAAAAAACACACCTCAACTAAGCTGGAGGCCAATTTTCTCCAGTACACCATTTTCTTCCTACAGACTCAGCTCCGAGAAAAGAAACAGCAGTGTATCTGTCTCATTTTATTCAATAAACATTAGAGAAGAAGGAGGAAAACTGTACCAACAACAACAGCAACAGTTGAAGCTTCCGTGTTTTTTCTTGTCCCTCTCTCTTTCTCTTCCTCTCCTTTCTCCAGGTTGGTCATAGTGGATTCCATACAAATTGTGGAAGTTGTGAGTGGTGCGGCGTCAATTACATAAAAAAAACCTGTTCATTCCCTTTTCAATCGTGTGTGTCTCCCGCCGCTGCTGTTCGAACACAGGGAAAGTTGTGGTGGACGAGCCACACTCCCTCTCTCACGAAAATCACGTTGCATATTAAATTATAATTACTCCAAAGTGCAGTACACAGACCACGTGTGTGTACTCTCTCTCACCCTCGCTCCTACCGGAGTACACTTTGCAGTACCATTGTGAAGTGGATGGAAGATCGTTGCCCCATGTGGACGTGTACATGAAGAAAGGGAGAAAACTGCATATATGTACAACCATTAGGAGTTGTGGTGTCAAAAACTACACATTTCTTCCAATCCAAGTTCACCTTTAATTTCTCCACTCCAAGTACCAGTCCTCACAGACCAATGCTGTGCTAATTGCTTTCTCCAGTTGAACCAAATTTTTTTTTGAGAAACATTCAAAATTTCCAGGATGAAGTACATTTGAGGTGGTCAATAAAAATAATATTGGGAGACTTTTCAGTCTGAAGGAGGAAAGGGAAAACTGTGTGTGTGTGAGAGAAGGAGAACGGTGAAAGGAAATGGAGTGGAGTTGAACAAATATGGGGGGACATAATGGAGGATTAACTTGACAACTGTTAGGGAAAAAAGGTGGTGTGTGTGAATGTGAGGGAGTGAGAGGTCAAGTGTCAGGAAAGCGGCTTATTCAGATTAAGATAGTGGAGAAGGATATAAGAGAGAAAAAGGGAAGGTGAAGGGTGGTTTCCTTGCGAGTGTTCAGGTCAAAGTATTCAACAGTGACAATTTTCTTTTCTCCTTTTCTTTTTTCTTTTCCCCTTTTCACTCATTCACTATCTTCGGGATTGCTGTTCTTTGTATAACGGTTATGTGTGCGAACAAGGATTACCTGCTAGTCATCATCCTTTCATGTGTGTCTCATCATGGGTTGTTGTGACTAAGACAAGAAGGAGTCTGAGTTTGATGGACATGATTGCCCAGAAGGACAAAGATCTGCTTTAACCCAAGCTCATTTCTAAGTATTACAATAAATAAATAAGTAATAAATAATTTGTGCTTCATCACCACATTGAATTTCTTTCGGAAGAAGTCGTCGACGTTAAGTATTATTATCGGGAAAAAGAAAAGTGTGAAGAAGAAGATTAAACTCAATAAAAATTTGGATGAAAACATGGAAGAGGAAATGTAGAGAGAAAGTCGTGTTTAATTCGGTGAGTTTATTTTCTTTTATTCGCTGAAAACATCGTGACAAACAATCAATTTTCACCTGAGAAATAGAATAGAATAGAAGAATAATGTGTGTGCGTGTATTTGGCCAATGTGTGTATGTGCGTGTGTTCGGCGTGTCCTAGTGTGTGTGTGTGTGGTGCAGTGTGAGTTAATGTGGGACTAGTGAAAATAAATTCCCCAAAGACAGTCAACTCATTGTCAATTAGCCTTTTACCTAGAGAGAGTGTAGAGTGTGTGGAATGCACAGAATTCTCTCTAGACACAACACACACACAGTCACAATGGCATCACCTTTTTTATGGTAGTAATTTACGAGTTGACTCAAATTTTGAGGGGGGAATGTGTAATGTGTACGTAGACTTAGGTGTGTGTGTGTGTAGGGAATTTAAAATAATTTTTTGCTCTCACAAAATAGTTGACTGTTTTAAGCTGCCTGGTTACATTTAGGCTGTAATGAGCAACGTGACATTTCGAATATGCTCCGTATTATCTGACACACACACCGTCCCCCCTCCCCATCTCTCTTTTTATTATTGGTGCCTGGGCCTCTCTGTCTGTGGCTCTTTGATGGTCATATGAATCTCGTGGCAAGCCCAATGAACTCCCTCCGTCCATAAATCAAGTCTTTTATAAGCTGTGTGTGGCTGGCTCTCTCTATATCCTCTATAATGGAGTGTACATGCAGTTGATGTTGAGAGGGGAAAGAAAGTGAGAGTATGAAAGAGAGAGAGAGAGAGACCTGAACACTTTTTCCCCATTCAAGAGTGACTTTCACTTTGGCCCTGTGTCTCCCCATACGGAGCTGCTCATTAATATTAAATCATATTTCTCGCTTGATAATTTCGTACTAGGGCAATGGAGGGAAGGAGGACTTGTTACAAGTCTACCTCAACACTTGAATTTGAATTCTGATTCACTTTCTCCCTACTGGTGAGAAATCCTGCAGAGAGAACATACACTCTCACTCTCACTTTTACCCTTTCTTACTCTGCCTTATACTACATACGGTATACATACTGGAGAAAAAAAGAAGAATGAAAATTCAAGGGATTTTCACTCAGTGGAAGCGCTTTCACTTACCATCAAATTTCCATATTCTTTCCTCTTCTTCTTTCCCCAACTCAAAGCTCAAGGCAACTCAACTTTTCATCCCACATTTCCTTCTATATCTCCTCCCTCTCCCCTCCACTCCCCATTTTACTAAAGTTTAACAACATTATTCTTATCATTATGGGGACGACAATTTTGGGAGACTGCGTATCTATCCTCCTCTCAAAATTCTTTTACTTCCTCCCATCACTCTCTCTCCCTCTCGTATTATCTATTATTCTATTTTATTCAGATTTTAAATTGGACGGTGGAAAATTCTTTTCGATTTTTAAAAATGTAAATCCTCATTTTGAAAATTAAAATAGATCATTTTATGGTATCTCCTCAACAGATTTCCCCAACATGTCTCTCCGTTCACATGCATTTTATGGAGGTTCATCAAATTTTTATTTTGAAAAATTCGTGCAGAACAGTGAAATTAAAGGAATTGGAGAAAGTATGTCGATGTGGTCAAGTCATGTTTCCATCCAAGTTTGAGCATGTCATTAAAATGTTTTTGGAAACAAAAACCATGGAATAGGAAGGGTGACGGAGGGTGAGAGAGAGAGAGACTGATGGTTAAATTGAATTAAATTACGCATACATAACATAAATAGAGTAGTGGACAAAGTGTGCATAATACAGGATCATTACACTTGTCCGCTACTTGTCCCGGGAGTCCCCCTCAAAGAAGCAGAGAATGCAAGCCTCAGCAGCACATGGCAAGCGTGTGTGTGTGTGTATTTGCGTGGAAAGCGTGGATAGAGGAATTAGCGGCAGAGACTCAAGTACAGTAGAAATTGGGTTGCTGGGGTTGGCTAAAAGTGATTGGGATTGACAGGACATGACATGAAATGCATGATTGTTCAGTACTCAGCAGAGTGAGTGAGTGAGTGAGTGAGTGAGTGAGTGAGTGTGTGTGTGTGTGTGTGTATGTGTGTGTGTGTGGTTCTTTCACTCGCCAGTCTTTGCTGACCAACAACCAAATGGTATGGAAGGACATTGGTGTAATATGCGTGCATTGTTTGTGTGTGTGTACACACACATAGAGGAAGAGAAAAGAGTTACTTTTAGTGAGTGTAAAGCATTAAAAGTATGATGTGAGGGAAAGTGGGCCAATGGGAGAGAAAGAGAAGTACATATATTATTAGAAGATTGCGTCACTCGGTCAATCGGGCTTGGTTCTGCCCCCATTTCTGGCTCCCGAAATTATAGCAGTCTCTGTCTCTCTCCCTCTCACCCGCTCTCCAGTTCTCCAGTTATTTCCCAGTGGAGAGTTCATCAACCTCGTAGTCGTTTCTTAGCTTCCCCCTTCTCTCCCCCTTTCTCCTATGCTTTCCCTTCCCTATGCCATGCCATTCCATTCTTTTTCATCTTGAGTCTCTCGCTGAGCCTAAATTTCTCTCTTTGCTCCTCCTCCTCAGTCTCCCACATTTACTTTCACTTTCCCGCTCTCCTCCGCTCCCCATCTCTCCCAGCTTAAATGCTCCAGCCTTCCTTTCCCTTCCCTCTCATTCCACGCTCTACTCCACACACTCCACAGTCAAGAGTGGAGCAGCAGCAACTCTCCAGTAAAGCAGTACACACCCAACACACAGACACAGACACACACACACACACGAAACCAAAAGTAAATCTTTACATCGTCTCCTTTTTTCCTCATTCTACTTCCAACATTAAATCTCCACTTCCCCTATCTACTACCTTCTTTTCTCTATCTTTCTCTGTACTTTCTTTTTCCCGTTCCCGATGACGTTCACGTTTTTTTCTTTCCTTCTCTCTCTCTCTCTTGTATCTCCCTCTGTCTCTCTACACAAACCATTCACCCATCCACTAAATAAATAGCATTAGGAAGCAAGCATCAACCATGTTCCAATTCTTATTCTCCTCTGTCTTTCTCTCTCTCTCTCTACTCCCTGAATGACATACAGTCAGTGTACAATTGTGTCGAGTGTACAGGCAATGAGGAAACCTCTCCAAAATTCTACTTGAATCCTACATGCCACATTATTAAGAGATATTATTATTAGTCTGGCTTCCATATCTTTTCCTCTCCTCCTTCTTCTCTCCCTCCTCATCTCAAGACTCAGAGTAACCTTTTCTCCGTCAGCTCAATCAAAAGAAAAAGGATTGTGGAGGGAGGAGAACGTTTGTCATAAAATTAATGGAAAAATTAATTACAATGATTTAAAAACAAAATTCTGAAATGTGAAATTAGTTTCTTGACATAAGGATCTCCATCCTCGACACAATCAAAATTGTTGACATTTAATTGAGGCTCGGGTTTTCAAAATGTGGGACACACTAAACAGAGAAGAGAGAGAGAGGATTGGGAGAGGAGAAAGTTTTCTACAGTGACTCTTGAGCTTGTGCAGTGTGGGCTGTGCTTTCTCTTAAACTCAATCTACTCATTTGTATTGGGAGGATGTAGAGTAGAGTATTTTGGGGAATAAAATGGGAGAGTGTTGGCTGAGGTGAGGAGAGGACAGGAAAGAGCAATGAGGCGTGTTGGAAAGTACACACATGAGAGAAAGAGAGAGAAAGAGGTCTGAGCTCAGAGTAGAGATGTGTTTGTGTTTGTGTGAAGGGTGTGGAGATGGAGGAGTAGGAAAGAACAACACGGGGAATAGATGAAGGGATTTAGTCAATCCTCTCTCTCTCCAATTCCACGTCTTAAGTCCTAACAAGGCAATCACAAAGTCTTTTCAATGAGCCACCACTGAATTTCCATCAAGAGCTTCCCCTTCTCCTCTTCAACAACAACAGCAGAACAGGAGGAACGCACGAAAACAACAGTCTGTACAGTCTCCAGGACGATCTACAGATTAAATTACCTTGACGCCCCATTCTCTGCTAGTGTATCTGAAACACTGCGTGTGTGTGTCCTCTGCTTTACTTTGGCCTCGTCTCCTTGTCTGCACACTGTAAAATAACCTGTTCACATGCTCCACACTCTCCACTATCATCATCTACATTAAGAAGATGGTGGCTTAAACCTTTGCCATTGCCTTGTAATTTGTTTCTCTCTTTCTTTCTCTCTCCGTGTGTGTGTGTGTGCATGGCCGAGCTCTATTAGAGTAATGAGTCAAGCACATGCTCACTATGACGAGGCTCGTGCAAAAAAAACAGACAAAAAAAATGTGAAAATGCTACGAAACAAAGGTTCTCTCTCTCTTTCACTCACACACACAGACACACGTCCATTTCAAAGGGGTCAGCTGGAAAAAGAAGATTGAGAAAAATTGTGTATTTTTTCTCTTTATTTTTTCAACTCTCCAGTGATGTGTTGTGTGTGTACTATAAAGAAATCGTTCATTGTCAAATGAATGTAGATAGACATACACACTGTACTCAACACTTCTCCCCACACACACACACTCTGTTTTATACAGAGGAGGGTACATTAAAACCCCAATTTTTCTCTTTTTCTCCTCTCCCCCGTTTTTTTTGTTTTCCTTCTCTCTTCTCTTCTCTTTTTCATTTTCTGTTTGTGAGGTCTCTCTTTCTGTGTGAGTCCTCATTCTCTCTCGTCCATGGTCTTATTTACCTTGGCAAAGACAGGAACAAGGACTGGAGAGACTGGTTGTTTGGAATGGAGTGGGGCTGAAGAAATGGAGAAAGGAAAGCCCGCTTGTTTTTGTTTTTCGTCCCCTCTTTTATTGATACGTCAAGCAGAAAACGTTTCGAGGAAACGCTAAAAGGGTTTAGAGGCACGGTTAGATGCGCGCCTTTACCTTGGCTTTGTGCTGATAATACACACACACACACATGTCCATATGTACGTAAGGGGTTACATGGAGGAGAAGAGATGGATAAAATAGAATGAAAGTCATGCTAGTTTAGTTGTCTGCATTTTTTCCCCTTTCTCTTTCTCTGCCCGACTGTAGTGCAGCCTGCAGTGTGTGTGTGTAGTGTGTGCAGTACAGTTTTTTTACCCTCCTCCTCCACTCTGTTGTCACATTGAGGACCGACATGGAAGGAGGAAGAAGACTGATGACTTAACAAGCGCATTATACATGAAAAATTCATGCCCCAGTCATACTACTCTTATGTATATTCAGTGTACTGTGCATGTGTGTGTGTACACACACTGCACTGTGTGTTCAGGCATTCGGTCTATTTTTCCGGAGCCAGACACTACAGACATCCATATATACAGACAGAGAGAGAGAGGGAAGGAGAGGGAAATAGAGACTCTTATCACATCAAAATGTTTCATCTCTTACTCTGTCTCTCTCGCTCAAGTCATTCGGAGTGAGGAGAAAATTTGGGAAAGGCTGAGCAAGAAAGAAAAAAAGGAGGTATAAATTCCTTCGTGTCATGTCACATGAGTTGGGTCTGAAGTAGGGTAAAGAAAAACAGAGGCGGGAGAGTCGTCTTTATTGAAAATGCAGATTGAAAATTAACAAGATTGTATCTGCGAATTCTTTTAAGATGCATTTCCTCCAAAAAATTTCCAATGATATTTTAAATGAATTAATGTTTGTTTTTTTGAAAAATTATTCAAGTAATCCATAAGAGAACATTTGAATTTGATTTATTATCAGCCAGCTAATACGATGGATTGTGAATGTAGAGAGTGAGAACTCTATTTTTCATTTGAAATGATGCAATGAATTAATCAGACTGCTTTAAGTGGAGAAGAGCCGAGGAAGAAAGTAAGAAAAAAATTGAAATTTTTCAAAGACTGGAAGGCTAAGGTGAAAGTGGAGAAATTGGAGACAGACTGTAATGAAATATAGGAGGCTGTGAAAGTGTGTTCATGTGTCAAGTGGGTAATAGATGGAAAATAAATTTATTTATTTAGTTGTTGCCCCCAACACAAGTCACACACACTTTCCCCCTCATTTTCCATAGAGAGAAGGAGAGAGAGAGACCAGAAGAAGGAGAGGGAAGAAAGGATGTTTAGTGGGTTGGGCTGGATGATGTGAAGTTGGAGGGAGAGAGGAACGTGTGCCTAACCTTTCTCAACTACGTGGGAGGAGTGATGGTTATACTTGGGACATAACATGTATTTATACGTATTGTCGAGTGTCTAAGCTTTCTCCATCCTTTCTTTCTCCCTGTCCATTGTTCATTGAAAGCGGTAAAGTCTTTCACTGTTTCTCCTCCATACACACGTAGAATCCGAATGGACAACGGAGAGAGAGAGAGAGAGATAGGAGGGTGTAAGTGGGGAAAAGGATATACAGAAAAGGAGGAGGGTGTATGATCAAGAGAAAGCTAAGTGATATCATTCACTTTATGATCAACCGTAACAACGTCTTGCTTTTTGCGTGATCCCAGACCATCAAAACCGGGGCTCCCTTTCTCTCCTTTATTTCTGCTGTTCTTTCTCTTCCCTCCTCCTCCTTTGCTTTCTCTTGTTGCTCTCTTTCAAGTGCCATTGGTCTCGTTTGGTAAGGATTGTGTATACCTTGAGATTCGTAAAAAAGTAAAAAAAAAAGATGTCTTGTTCACCATATATAATAAATTTATATGAAACACACACTGCAACACTCCAACACGCCATTTCTATTGACATAGACATTCCGTTGCACTGCATTGAGATTTTCTCCCTTTCTTTCTCTCTCTCTTTTCCTGTTATTAAATGCCAACATATGATCAGGTTACCTCTTCTCTCTCCTCCTCATCCATGGAGTCTGTTTGCGATTTCTTGAGATTTCTTGAGAGCATGAGGAGGAATACACAATGTACAATAACTTTGTAAAACATGTCTTCCCTCTTCACTTTCTCTGCTTGAATGTGAGAAAGGGTGAGAGTGAATGTGTGTGAAAGTTGCTAAGGTATGAGAAAAAGAAATTTTTTTGTTTATGGACGTTCACTTAGCCAGAGGGACTCTGTGGAGAGTAAATCTTTTGTGCAGGTGTGGTTGTTGTGAGGAAAAGAAGTGGTGCAAAGATTTTTTTTGATAGAAATAAAAAAAATATTTTTTTTGTTTGGCTCTCAGAGTGATGATGATATAGAAGGATCATAAAAATTGTGAGAATAAAAAAAATGAAGGTCAACGACAGACTTCACTTGGGTAAATGAGGTCAAATTGAATGAATTTTCTTGTTTATTTTTTTTCTAGTGGAGTGTCAATACAAAGCAAAAGGAAGGATGAATAGAGAAATGCATAAAATAAAAAGTGATAAAAGTTCTTTCTCATTGACATTTCATTTTTGGAAATTGTGTTTAGTGGGGAAAAGGTGGGAATTAAAGAAGAATGAGAAAATGAAAAATGAGACGGAGTAATGTAATAATGGCACCTTTCATTGCAACACATAAACTCACGTATTATTATTAATGTCGAAATGTGGAGGATTATATTTCAAAATTTGACCTAGAAAATATTTCACCTAGATTGATTTTACTACTACAGAGTCTGTATATGATTGTCGGAGAAAGCTAAATGTGAAGATGGAGAACCTGTACTAATCAGTCAGTTGTAAATGCCATAGCTAAAATTAGCCCATCATAATTCCCCTCTTCAGTCTGGAGAGAGAGAGAGTGAGAGAAAACTTTCTCCGCACGAACGTATTTGTACAATATTTTTCAGCTTACAGGAAAAGTTTAAGAGTAACATAAACATATGAGAGTTGCTCTCCTTTCTGAAAAGCATGGGATAAGCGGAGCTACAGTCCTACAGATTGACTTGTATAAGAATATCATTATAATTACGATTTTATTTGACTTTCTCATTTCACACTTTCTCTTCCTTTTGTTTGTGACAGGAGGAAGCAAGACGTGTGTGGACTTTCCAAAGTGGGGGGATTTGAGGAGGAGAGAAGAAAAATAAGGAGCCAAGATTTGGACGCTGTGGCCTGACTTGTTCTTCCGTTTGTCTTTCCGATTATTCAAAAAAGACCAAGAAAAAAAAGGAGGAAGAGGGACGCCAAAGCCACATACACATCAACCACAGGGAGTGAGTCACTACTCCACAACTTTGCAGTCGTAGACCAGGCGTCATGATTCCTTTCAGCTCGTCCATGTATTGTTGTCGACCTGGTAGTCGTTCAGTTCATCAATTGTGCATTGTGGAACCATCGGTAAGACCCTACATTTTTTTTCTTTCTCTTTCCTTTCTCTACCTCTTTTTTATAATCCTTTGAAAACAGGGGGGAAAGTAGGCTGTCAAAAAGAAGTCGGACAATTGAAATCCCTATTTTCTTTCACTCAATTTTATTCCCACACAAAAAAAGGGTTGGTGATGGCCTAGAATAAAATTCTGTTCTTATTACCACACGACACACACGTGTTTCAAATTGACTCCATCTGGATTCACCTCGTAATGAGAGACCATGGCCAAAATATAAAGTATAGTCTCTCTCTCTCTAATATATATTGCATTAAGCCGCCTACTCGACGCATCCAAAATTTTATTTTCACCAAGATAATCAGCCACTCCTTCCTTGTTAACTAGTACACACACACACACATGTGTCTACTCTACTACGCTCTCAACACACCCACACCCACACTATGAGTGAGTGTTTGTGGTGTGTGCGTAGTGTGTACTACACGCTGTGTAGCCAGTGTACAAGTCTAGACGACAGGGAAGTTGAAGCCAGTTTGATGGTTCTAGAAATTCAAAATTCAGTTTTACTATGGAATATGAAAAGAGGAATCATTATTTGTGAAGCACTTGAGTGCCACTGCCGCTTCACCTCCTTTACATCTCCATTTTCCTTCGCCCATATTCTTCAGTGTGGTGACTAGCAACCTCCACCTACGCTAGTAAGAAAAATTGTCACCTCCTCTCGTCATCACCACCTCGAACCACCACACACACACACACCAGCCCCATCGTCATGGTGAGGTAGAAAAAGAGACTCTGCCACTGATTGGAAAGATTGACTAGCCTCCTTTCTCTCTCACACATACACAAACTGTACTCTGATTCACACACACACTCAGAGGTATGTTGATAGAAAGAAAGAGGGAGAGAGAGAGAGAAAAGGAGGGAAGCTGGCAATTGTTACATAAGTTGCTCCCTTGCAAATCATCAACATAGAACATCCAACCCAACCAACCCAGCCATCAAATGAGCTTAGTCAACTGAACGCTCCTAACGAGCAACTTTATTTCCATCACCTCCAAAGCACACACATACACGTCCGCTTTTCCTTTTCTCTCTCTCTCTTCCTCCGATAGAAACTTGTAAACCCTCCTTCCCTAGCAAACTCCATAGTCTTTTCTCCATAATTCCATCTTCAGCTTGTCCTCAACTTAATTCAAATACCCTCTTCTCCCTTCCTTCCCCTCCTCCTCCCTCTTCTTCTCCGCCGTCTCTCTACATACAAAAACTCAAGTACGGCTCCAGACACTCCGTCTCTTGAAGACAATAGGGAAATTGACAATCCTCGAACGTCATCGTCTTCACAATCACAATGACAAATAATTCCCCGCCCTCAATCCTTCCCTCTCATCTCTCTCTCTCTCTCTCGCTTTCTCTCTCATTTACAGAACAGTCTACCACACACACAAAACGTGCCTTATATACCCTATGTACAATACATGGAGGGATGGAATCAATGAGTTTCCTGCTTGTTGAACATTGTCAAAAATTCATTCATTTTTCTCCCATCTTTGTCTACCCTTCCCCTCAGCCCTCCCTTCACTCATGATGAGCCTTTAAATTCAATTTAATATATTTCCTCATGTCCGCCCTTCCATTGCCTTTGTACTGTATTTTCGTATAGATTTTCAGATTTTCGAGAGAGAGGGGAGGAAGGGAGACTCCTGACACACTTGTGCAGTAGTGATAGAGTGGAAAATTTTTTGGATGTAAAATACAAAGTAGAAAAACGGGGCTCTCCTCCACACACGTCCATATATGGCTATAGATTCTTTAGAGAGCGGAGCGTGTGTGATGTGTGTGTGTGTGGCTGAAAAGAGCTCAAAGTTGACAAGACGCCGCTGCCTGGGTGGGTGGTGTGTGTGAGTCTTTGGGATCTTACTGTCTGGTTAGAGTATAAAAGGCTGCTGAACCACCTACACACATAGTTAAACTTAGACTGAGGCAGGTAGGGAGAAGGACAATAGACTCCGCAGTCTCCCACCACTCTATACTTTCTCCTTTCTCCTCCATGCTGTGTGTGTGTGTATACTGGAGTCTGTGTGCAGAAAGAGAGAGAGATCTACCCTACCTCGCTATAATATAAAAGGTAATAGGTATAAAGTTCTTTTCTCCATGATCAAGGAAAGCAGAGCCAAAAGCAGTCGTCTGTCGGTTCTTTCTTCTGTCGTTTGTAGGCCCTGTACGTCGTCGTCTCCATGACAATTTCTCATCCCGACTTTTTTCCCTTTCTCCCTCTCTCTCTCCCAGCCTCACTTTCTCTGTCGCTTTCACTCCTTCACGATACAAAGCGAGGAGCATAACAGACTGTACACACTCGCAGGGACAGGGAAAGTGTAAGTGTGTCTGGTGGCCACTATGTTGTACTTGTGCCTTTCTTTACTGTGTGTGTGTGTCGTCATTCCTGCCACCGGCTTCGTAAAAGCAAACTTGAGTCTGACTACATTCTAGCGGATGACAGGAAATCTTCAATTTATTGTTACATATTTCCTCTTGTCCCTTTTTTAACTCCTTCTTTTCTCTCTTTACTTTGAATGTCCTCCTCGTCCATCCCTTCATATACAACATACATTACACAAAATATGGAGTCATGGTAATGGCAACAACTGAAGTGAGACGCAAAATCAGGGACGGATCTTGAATTATACTGATATCCTATTATAAAAGCCACACAGTTGCAGTACACTCTGGACAAAAGCATACAAGCACACTGCTCGGAGACAGTTGCCCACAGTTCCCATTTCAAAAGAGAGAGAATTCATTTTCCCTCTCTTCTTTTCTTTAGAAGAGAAAGAAATTTATTTTCACAAAATCATTCTCGGTTCACTTGACTCCGTCTCTCGGCATCTATATGTGACACATCTATGGGGATGAGAAGTTTGACACAAAATTTTTCGACTGGCCGACAGGTTTATGTATTCAGTGTGCATGATGGACGAGGAGGGAACAGGGAGAATTGGACTGAGAAAGGTTGATAGAATTGATTAATTTGCTACTTACTTGGGTTAATGGAATTTAACTGGAAATGGAAATGTGTAGGGAGAATGAGGATTCAATGTTGTTTTGAATATCTCAACAAAATACTGTCTCACTCTCTACATTCACAAGGAATTGGGAAGAAAGTGGGAAGTGCAAATATGGACGGAAATGGGACACAAGATAATTATAATGGGTGTGTGTGTGTGGTGTCTTATGGGTGAGCCTGTGAAGGAGGCTACGGTATGGACAGCAAGATTAGAGTAAAATGAATGAGTTCTTAAGTAAAGGGAGTAAGATTGTGTGTGTGTGTGTGAGTGTGGGAGAGAGAGAGAGATCCCAGCTTGGACTGCACTGGGGACTTTATTAAAATTTATTATTACCATCTAATTAAAGGAGGCAATCCAACCTTCCCATGAGATGCAATTAATTGGAATTTCCTTTCCTTGTAATATAGTTCTATCCTCCTTTTGGCCCTCTCTCCCTCTATGACTCTTGCTTGGGTTCATCATGAATTCTGTGGCCACACCGTCTTCTGCTCTGACTCACAATCAGAGCCTTAACTGTGTACATTTTGCATGCATTCTACTCCTCCTCCTCCTCCTCCTCCTCTCTAGTCTAGTCTTCCCTCTTCTAGTATTATATGCAGGGACAAAAGGCAATCAGAGGAAAGCTCTTTTCCCTTCCCCACATTATTCCATGCATTCATCTCAATGAACAAAATTTAAACTTGATACACACAGGGAAATTGGGACCTTTTATCTCTCTCTCTCTGTGCATGTGTGTGTGAGTCCGTATTAATAGAAAGTCTTTTAAACCGGATTATTTCAATTTCTGTTTTTGAAATTCCCAAAATTAAAAATTAGCTTAATAACTTCATACAGGATTCATGGAGGAGGAAGGTAGAGGACCGTAGATGAAAAGGAGGGTAAAAGTTTACCACTTTCTCTTCGCATAAATGGAGAGAGAAAGGTAGATGAAAGGAGAGAGTAGATCACATCTGACCATGTCATGAAGTAGCAAGGGAACAAGTTTGACACATAAATGGAGGATTATAAAATTGTCCACCTGTTTCTTCCCCCTTTGAATCAAGAAATGAAGTCAAAAGCAGAGAATTTATATTTGATTTCCATTTCCGCAAAGTTTCAAAATTTTTGGAAAATTGTGAGCAGCTTTTTTGATTTTCTGCAAAAATCAAAGATGCAACTTCAGTACCATATAAAATTACAATTCGTTTTCCTTCAAAAAATTTGAACGGGGAGTAACATTTTAAAAATAAAAATCAACAATTTTTATGCACAAATCTTTTTGCAAAGCTTCAAATTTGCTATAAATTATGATCAAAAAGAATATAATTTTAAAATTAACCAACCAAACGAAAAGAAATAAAAAAGTAGTGAATTTACTCGTACCTTTTCCTATATATAATTACAGTTGAAGATGGAGAGAAGTTTTTCAAAATTTTCTCATAAAATTTGATTCTCTGACCTAAATATAAGAGCATATGCTAAAATAACATTCCTCGACCGCCTTGTACGCTTCTCCACATCTGCTTACATTTGCCTGGAGTATGGAAGAAGAGGAAATTAAAAATAGAGTTTTTTATGTGATACGCTGTAGAGATGGAGAGTATACTGGATTTTTGTATACGGACGGAGTGTGTGTGTGTGTGAAGGAGGTTCCAAATAGGGAATAGTCTGTAGAGACTTTTTTGGAGGGATCTCAAGAGAAAGGCTTTATTTACTACAGGTCCATTCTTTTAATCTTCCAAAGATTCCCCCATTCCGTTCTTAACTTAACTTGGCCTCTGTCTCTTATGAAGATGAATGAATCTCAGCTCTACCCTGCTTACACACACACACACAGTACGTGCATACAAGCGTGTCTGTAGGTATTTATAAAAGTACCCAAAGATTTTTTCCATTAAAAATATTTTTTTTAAAAAAAGAAACAAAAAATAATTAGGAGAGATATGAGGGGAAGAGAGTACATAGTGGCTGGAAGTAATTTATTTGTCTTACGCACACTGTGCTTCAAAATGAAAGAAAAAAACATATTCATAGATATATTGTGTAGGGAAGTACATGGACTTTCTCCCTAGTCAAGTTTTTAATTAATCATTATCATAATTATTGTTCAAGGATTCCACACTTTTCGGTCCCACTCATTCCAAATCTCACAAAACAAACTAATATCAGCCCACACGTACTCACAACTAAATATGAAGCGAGTATGGTGGGGTGTGTATCCTTTATTTAACAAATTGTTCCGTTGAGAAGAGGACGAGTTGATTAAATTTTCAAAATTTGTTTGCATCCTGAGATTGACAAGGAAGGAGGAGGATGTTTATTGAAATTCTAAAAAAGATTTAATAATTCTCAAAAACAACAAAAAGATTTGTGTAGGAAATATGAAAGATCTCTGGACCGGGATTGTACGCTGTACATCGACCTGTTTCGAAGACAAGTATGTATGGTGTATCGTATGGGATAACAGGAGGGTGTGTAGAAAATCCTCTTGAAGGATGAGATATTCTTCAAGAAGATTCTTTTTCCCCTCTGCTCCGTTGAGACTTACAGGAGAAAGCAAGGGAAAGCAGGACTTTATGAAGTAACTGTTATATCTCATTACCTGTGTCTATTGAACTACGAAGCAACATTATATGTGAGCACATAAACACACACACACACTACATTACTCAGTGTGTTAGTGGGCACACGAAGAAAGTATAGGGTTATGTTTTAAAAAAAGTACTCTGGTCTCATCCCCACTGGTATGGTATATGGGACGATACGGTGTAAGTTTTATGGGCAATAATAAGACCACTAGAGAGGGAGAGAGAAGTTAGGAGGAGGAATATTGAGCGAGTTGGTTGTTGGTTGGATGGGGGAGGGGGGAGGAGGGAAAAGAAGCAAAACTAGGAAATATTACTACGATCTACGATTGTTTGATTACTACCCTGGGTGCAAGCAGACTCCAAGCAAAGCCAATAAGGCAAAGAAGATGATAGCAATCCCTTGACATTTTCTTTTCCTCTACACGACCGACCTGGAAAAAAAAGATATACAACGTGTGATGGGTTTTGTACGTGTGTCTGCTGTGTGCTGGTGTGTACATATTGTGGTGAACCGTCTTGCTCATGGACTTTCTCTTATTTTTATTTTGTGTGTGTGTGTGTGTGTTATTATAGATTGTGGATGTGGTGACAGTGATGAGGGAAGGAACGTGTACACAACATATATTATGTCTTGTACATTATGCATGTCTCATATTTTTCAGAAGAGAGAGTGGGTGGGACAGAAGCTCCAGTGCGAGAGTGTGTGTGTAATTTGGCGGGGAATATAATATATAATCTCGCAGAAGGAACTCCTCTCTCGTGTCATCCGTATGGATATGAGATGGCTAATGAAAAGTTGAAACTTTTCAAAGTAATCACAACTAATGGAGTTTGCCTAGATTTGCTCATCGAGGCAGGAGGATATAACTATCATTTGTCCATACACACACACACACCTACATACTCTCCCTTCCAATGTAGCCTCCACTAAGAATAGCTGAGACTCCTTCCATGCAGGGAATGAGGAGAAAGGCAAGGCGGCAGTACACATAGTAAGGGAGAAAGAAATGGAAGGAAGCCCAAAGAAGACACACGGTTACCCTGGATTCTATCTTCCCCACTTCTACGATGATGACAATTCCCTTCGCTTCAACAATTTCATCCTCCTCCCTTCTCCTCTTCTACTGTATACTCAGTCAGCCGTTTCCTTCTCATCCTATTCTTCGTCTTCTTCCTTCCCCGTCGTCCTCGTTCGTCGTGCACAGTTCATCCACCTCACCTTCCCATACCTGCCCACCAACGACCACCCTCCAGTCAACTGCTGTGTGTGTGTGCTGTGCGAACGCCCTGGTTTAGTTCCTTCTGTACATCTGCATCTTCTCTCTTTCTCTCTCCCAATCCAATTCTTACCTCTGGCATTTGCATATTTGCACCCAAAATCCACACACACAAACAGACATCCTCACACTCTCGAGTCTAAGCCTCCCAACTCGGGTGTTCAACTACGTAAGAGCCAAACTCTCAGAGAATTCTAGGTATTCTGTCTCGGTTCTTGCCTCCTATTTCAACTCTACCTCCTTCTCTCCCTCACCACATTCCACATCTCATCCTAGTCCATTACTCGAGGAACCAAATTAAGAGGATCAGGTACTGTCGTCGCGTAGTGTTGAGAAAATAGGGAGACAAACACACACATTTCCTATGTGGATCACTCAGCTGGATAGGGAAAGTCCACACACACATCCAGAAAGAGAGAGAGAGAGGATGGGAGTGAGGACAGAGTCTGAGCCGGATGTATAATCCTGGCGTCCCCTTAATTTGTGTACGGATTACCCGCACAGCTAGTCAGGATGAGTCAAGTGTGAAAGTGTTGATATTTGAGATGTGAGACTAATGAGCAGTCTGATTGTTCCCAGTGTACAAATTTTTGTTTTCAAAGATTTGTTTAATTGTGAGTCATCAAAATAATATTTAGTTTTTAATCGTCAGTAACTACGATGATCATTTGGTAGAGTGTAATATAAATATTGTACATTTTATGCCATCGAATTGAATACTTGAAAATTAGTGTAAAACTTTTGACCGCCAACTCTAAAATAAGATGTTAAATAAGAGTTATTTTTGAGTGAGTAAGTAGAGAAGAAATTGAATTACTTTGTGTTAAATTATGTACTAGAATGTTAACCAGCAGAACGAAAGAAAAACTGCTCTTTATGTGAAGTCTAAAAAGATCTGAAGTAGGGAGGTTCATTAGTTGAACAAGAAATTTTTTTTCAACTTTTTTTCTGGTGAAGAATTATTTTTGATCATTAGCTGTTACAATAAAGGGAAGAACATTTTTGAATTTCAAAGAAAGTGTGAGGAGAAAAAAAAGAGAGTTGAGTTTGAAGGGAGGGAGATAGACAAAGATAATTAATTGTTTCAAGAGCCAGGATAAAAGACGTAAAGAAGGAGAGAGAGAGAGATACGAACAATTTTTAACTGGTCGTACATAGGATGGAAAGATGAGGGAAGGAGAAAGAGAGAAAGTGAGAGAGAAAGGCTGGGGGATATGTAAATGGAAGAAATGTGGGGCAATAATTGTGGAGGGATTAGATGAAAAGGAGGATGTCAGACCACAAGTGGTAGCATTTATTTCCAAGAGTTTTACAACACCACCACCATCCTCCACCCTTTCCCTTTCCCTGTGTGTGTGTGTGTGTGCCATGCCCTCAGTGTTCTGTTCTACATCCATCCAGACAATGTGAATGTATGCAAAGTTGATTCTTCTTTCTCCTTCTCCTTTATACTCATGACACACACGCACTCACAAACTGGGGTCTGGAGTACGAAGATGAGAGCGACAAGTACATAAGAGAGAGACAGAGAGAGAGAGAGAGGGAAGATGCATAATCTCGAATGCGGAAAATAACGCTCATTTATAAGCGATTTATAAGGAAAAGGAAAACCAAGAGAGGAGGAAGAGGAGGGTAGAGAGTTTAAAGCTTTGCTCCTCAGACTCTTCCCAGATTCGCTACGCTCTTGTCATTGTCGTTGTCAATTTTCATGTCGTGCCTCGGTCTGCCCTCCGTCTTAGTCCCTGTAATGGTGAGGTGGAGGACGAGCGAGATATACGTATAAGAAATATGTACAGCCATACATGTATATGTGAGTGAGCGTGGATGTGTGTGTGTGATGAGGAGAGTAAAATTATATAGGTTTTCTTCAGTGAAAGTGGGACTGGGGGACGGGGGCTTGGAGTGGAGTGAAAGAGAAAGAGAGAAAGCGGTGGAGAGACTTTCCTTTGAGGAAACTTTTTGACAATGCCATTAACTTGTCTTGTGTCTTGCTTGCATTCCGAAAATGAAAATTCCAATCCGAATCGACTCGTTTCTCTCATCTGTCGGCTGTCTGGCTCTCTCTTCCCTTCTTCGTCCCTCCAATGATGCTCAATACCTTTTTTTCTCCTTCTTTCTACCGTACCCGTACGGTCTGAATATCGTCCATCCATTCCCAACTGCCAACTGCCATCCTCCTCTATTCTCCTCCTCCTTCTCCTCTCCTTGTTGTACTTCCAAAGTTAAAGTAAACGGGGGAAAGAGAAAGGCTATTCAAATTTCAAATATTGTTGCTCCATCTCATCCGTCGTCACTTGGATCCCCCCTTTCTCTCATGCACACACAAATACAAAGTGTAGGTAAAATTGTGGGCTAAAACCAAGGGCACACCGACACACTTTCTTCTGTTTTCTTTTGTGTTTTATTTATACTGAATGCATAGATAGAGATGAGACTGTTGTGTGTGTGTGTGTGTCCTGCCCTCCTTTCGCGCTGTCTCCGAGATTCCGCTGAGAATGAGGAATAGTGACACATCAAACTGTATTGTTGTGGGACTTTGACTGGGAATGGGAATGGCGTATGTTTATGTGTGTATTTGTATGGGGGATGGACGACAAGGCAATGGAATCTTGGGTAGAAGAGAAAATTCCACAAAACACATCCAAAATAGAGAAAGAGAGAGAGAGAGACAGGAGGGAGATGGAAGAGGATGGAAAGGGAAAAGGGATGTGATGGGTTTGGGATAGAAGACGCTCTGACTTTATTCTCTCTTTTCTGTACGATACTGAATTTGTAGATTGTGGATTTTGCATGACTTGCCTTGTTTTCTCCTCTCCACAGTTTTGTATTGTACAACATCTAGCACAGTTACTAGATGTGTGTGTGCGGAGGATGAAAGTTGTAGTTTTATTTTGGACTTGCATTTGCTCAGTCCCAGCCATCTACAAACACACACACGCACACGAGGAGGCAAGGGAACCAACCACAAGCATCATGAATATCATTACAATTCTTTTGTTATTTTATTCCATTATTCGTCTACCGCCTTCCACTTCCTCGTCTTCTTATTCTTGTACTACCCTTTCGATTTATGAGTGTGCTCTCTCCCTCTTTCTCTCTTTTCCACTTTCTCCCTGCCTTCATGCTGTGTCGTCAGCCATTGAATTGCAGCCTCCCCTTTTCTCAAGATAAGGAAGAGGAGGAGGAGAAAAAGTATTACAAATTGTATTGTACCTTGTACACACATGCACATTATGGACATGGATTGTCATTGGATTTTCCAAAGAGAAAGTGGAGGAGAGAAAATAGAGAACAATAGAGATAGGGAAACAATGGAAATTAATTACATCAAGCCTCACTCATGCATTTGTTCCTTCTTAATCAACTCTTTTTATATTAATCCAATCAAAGTTAAAGTGAATCCTGGAATGGCCAGATAAAGAAGAGAGAAAGGAGGGAGTCGACAATGACAATGAATCCTTCCAGCTGTTGACATTCCAAATCTTGTCATTATCTTGTAACACTGTAATCTAAACTGAGTGTAATTGTACATGAACATCTTATTGTACCGGTGGATGTGGAGAAAGGAGAAAGTTGCAATGTGAAGTTTTGTTGAATTTTCATTCCCATCCTTTCCTCCTCTGCTTTCACTGATGACAATATCACTAGGGAATTGTATTCTCACTTTCCTCGCGATGTCTGTGTGCTTTCTCTCTCTCTCAAGAACGACATCCTTTGCTCTTTTTCATTCTCTCTCCAGTCCGTCCAAAATTTTTTTTAAAGAATCCTTCCACCGACTTGATCTCAAGTGGATGATGTGAAAGTGTGTACCTACACTTGTTCCAAGTGGGCGTGTGTGTGTGATGTCAGTAATGATTTGGAGAGATATTGAAATTGAAATTGAAAAATGGAAAATGAAAAATGAATTTTTTCTCCACCGTTGATCCAATAAATGAATTGTGGTTTGGGAAGTACATGGAAATTGTATATGCAGAGAAGCACACGCAGTGTCTGAATATCAGGGTGGGAGGAGAGGGAGGGATGGATGGTGAGGGTAATATGTGGTTGGAATAGGGAAATGATGTAGTAGTAGAGAGAGAGAGTGAAAGTCCATCCTATGGAAGGATAGGGGTGAAAATTGTGGTATCGAGAGGCGGTATTAGTTATGAGTGATGAGATGAGAGAGAATAACAAAGAGACAGAAGCAGTTTAGAGGGGGAATATTGGTTTTTGGTCGGAGTGAATGGCCGGATGTGGGAAGAAGTGTAGGACACTTTGAAAAATGTAGGGCAGTTGAGGGTCTATCGATCTTTTTTTCCCTCTCTTTTTCCAAAAAGAGGAAAACGAGAGTGTAAGAGAGACAGAGAGAGAGAGAGAGCCAACTTCCATTCTCCATATCCACCCAAAAACTTCCACTCCCAACCCACCTCCATCTTCATTGGAGAATTTCAGAGGCCGGGCTTTTCTCCCTCTCCCTCTCTGTACAAGTCTACATATACATATCCAAAGTGAAAGTTGAGCTTTTGTCGCCTTTCTCTCACTCTCTCGACTCTCCGGCAAAAAGTCTCCTCTTTTAAAAAGTTGAGATGGGAACAAGACAATTCCAAGACGAGGAAGAAGAAGATGATGATGATGACGACGATGACGACAAACCAAGACGGAAATTTTTCTTACATGTAAAGTAATGGTGATGACACACGCACACAGGCACCCACACTTTGTGTATATCTTGACACGCACTAACTCCGTCTCAAGTCACTCAGACGTCTCAAAGACAAACCGTGGAAACTCTTGAGGACGAGAGAGAGAGATCTCATCATATTCTCTTTTTCCAAAGAACATTTTTTCCCTCCCCCAATCTAATTTTCTTTTAATCTCCTTATACTATTGACTACCGACGACCTTAATTAGTCACCGTAGACCGACCAACCGTACAGTACGAAACGAGACGAGACGAGGGAAGAGGAGATGACGACGAAGGAAAAGAAGGGGGTGGATAAATGGTAGCGAATGGAAACTTTTTAATTATTTGTAACATTCCATAGAATTTGAATCATTTGAGCTGGAGTAGAGCCATCATGAATTCCATTTTATATTTGGAGGCTAGGGATGGATGGAGAGAGAGAGATTGCTTGGGAAATTTTGTCTAACTAGTTACCTCCCTACCCCTAGAGTACTACACACACACACACATCCGAACATTCTCCCTGACAAAATCAATTTACATTAATATTATGACGAATTTCAAACTTGTTTCTGTCCCTCCTCCTCTCACTGTCCCTGCATGTTTTGTGTGTGTGTGTGAGTGTCACCTGATATTATATGAATTTTCATTATGGTGTATTCACATTCGTTGAAAACCCTATTGATTTTTCACATGAGACAGAGAGAGAAGAGGAGGGGGAGGAATACAGCAGAAATAGAAATGTTCATGAATTGAAATTTGGCTTTAGCCATGTATGCGTTTCGAGTACATCATGAGAGAGTGTGTGTGTACAATGTGTGTGTGCATGTATTTACAGATATGATGTGGATGTAGGGGGAGTGAGTGTGTGTGGGGATAGTTTTGGTTGGCTTCCCACTGACAGAATTAATTAGTTGAAAGCTTTTATTCTTCTGCATGCTACCCCACACAACACACAGGAACTACGGAGGGAGAGATCCAAAGCCAGAGAGAGATAGAGGAGGGCTGGGTATGCCGGGATGAGAAATATAATTACATGTTGGTGAAAGAAAATGAAATCTTACTTGACCTGAATTTTGTCACTCGCTATTTGTCCCCCCCCCTCCTCTCTCTCCCTTTCTCTACAAATACAAAATGTAAATGTGTGTGTATTCATATTCACTATGTGGGAGGAGTAAAGGGAAAGTGAGGCTGGGAGATACAAGCGCGGGGGTTCAGTAAAAAACGCTGGTGGCTAGTAATAGTAAAATGGGAGGGTGGGAACAGTGAAACTATTTAGCTCTCTCTCTCTCTCTCATCCAGACCACACACACACAACATAGGTTGACACGACTGTGAGGGTCCATGTTTGTAATTGCAATGTGGACATATACACTTTCACTCTCGTAGAGTAGAATAGAGAAAACTGGCTACAGTCATCCACATTTGTGAGGGAAAGGAGGATGAGGAGGAAGAGGAGGAGGCGACAGTGGAGAGATGAGGACGAGAGTTGGAGGTTGAATTAAAATGCAAATGAAAGTTGGAAGAAAGTATGTAAGTCTATTTAGCTAATGACCAACTTATGTTTTCACTTACAAATGTGAAGAAAATTTATATAGGTCAATCCGGGCACCGCCGCCACAACCACTTTATTCCTACGTTGTTTGGGAGTGAGATTACGAGGTAACTATGTACCCACTACAGTGCACAGTGTGTGTGTGTGTGTGTGTGTCTACATACTCGTGTCCTCGTCCTCCTCGTCCCTGCTTTATGCCCAACTTTCATTAATTAATAGCATTTTATCCTTCATTCTTTCACACTTTCCAGACTAGACTTTACAGCACACAGCATACACACACACGCCGTGCTATGACTGTGAAGTGAGTTGAGAATGAACAGTATTTACTGTGGTTACGAATTAACTGGTAGGTGCATTAGGTTGAAATTGCTTTAAAATTGAATTACAAGCGAGAGAGAGGGAGAGTTTGGGAGTGCAAGCTGCTGGTTTTAGAAATCTGATGGACTCTGTGTGTTTACAGTCTGACCTGCTACGTCATTAAATTACTGTAGCTTAAATGTCATGTCTCTGTAGTTACGCATCAGTTTGAATCTTTCGAAAATGTCTCGTGGGATGAGGATCATCCTCTTTAAAATCTTTTCATTGACGGGGAATATTCATTTTAGCCATGACACTTCTCCGTCTCCCTCTCTCTTTCCGGTCGTAGATGCGTAGATGAGTGACGTCCATTTTAAAATTAGAATGTAAAATATGAGAGTTAAAAAAACAAAATAAAACGTTCAAGTTTTTGAGGGAAAAAAAGGAAAACTTGTAGCTGCTTTACAAAGGGAGTGAGGACGAGATAACATCAAGGAGTAAGATTGACTGGAGTGAATGGAGGAGGAGAGTATTAAATATAGAGAGGAAGAAGGAAAATATGTAGTTGATGAGGATACTTTTAAAGTTTGAGCATTGATGAGCCACCCGGGAGAGATTTTTTGTATTAAGATGATTGTAGACTGGAAAATTTTATTTTGTACACACTAGACACGAGATGAGGATAGGCCATAAAACTTTGGCATTAGCACACACACACACATACACATCTAAACAACCTCAGTTTAGTTGGACAAGGAAAGGTTGAAGATGCGGAGGACGTACAATATGTACATTAAACTCGGAGATACATGTATCTTGTGGATGGGTGAAATCAAGAGAAAAGAGAGAGCGAGTTCTTTTTGGTAGTTTGCTCAAGTCTGGAAAAAGGCTGACTGCGTAAATCCGTCAACTCCACGGAATCGACTATATCCGTAATCAAGTTTAAAGAGTTAAATGTTCTCCTCCCTCTTTTTCTCGCTCCCAAGTTTTCTCACTCTCGTTTTTCCAATGAACTGGTGGTGGCTAAATTGTTGTTGTACAGTTATACACAACAGCTGGAGCTAGTTTAAGTTGAAGACTTACATTTCTTTGCACATTTCTTTGCCCTTCTACATTATACTGTAGTCTGTACTGTACATAGTGTACATGTACACACTTCCGAAATTTTCGAGAGAAGAAGAAGGAAGAAGGGAAACGTGTTGCGAATAAGTGGACTCATCTTTAGAAAAAGGAGGAGGAGGGTGGAATATCGTATATCTGCTTGATATCAAGCGTTTACAATTTCCAGACATCTGTACAACTCTCTCTCTCTCTCTCCACACACACACACATACACACTATCTTTCCCTCACATACGGGGAAGTGTATAGGTGGAAAAACGTCTCAGTGGTGTGTGTATTCTTGTTTCCAATCCAGTGATGATGTTTCTGGATCGTATTTACTTTTACTTTGGCGTTAACTCTTTAAGGAGAGCTTTACAGTTTTTTCCCCTTGTGTGTGTCTGTGTCTGTGCCTGTGCGTGTATGTATGTGTGTGGAAGGGAAGGAGAAGAAGAGAAAAGTAAATAAATAAAATATGAACATGGCGGAGCCACAGTCAGAGCACAGAGCACAGGAAAAGGATGGAGAGAGAGAGTCTCCGAAAAAACCGTCTCGCCAGACATACCTAATAACATTATGTGTTATTTTCCCCTCAAAATGTCATATGTACATTTATATACACACACTTTATATACATGGATAGTGTTGTCTCTTTCACTGGTTGTGTAAGTGACCTGCATATAAGGGAAAAATAATATAAGCTTGTGTAGAGTTCATACTCTCTCTGCCTCTCTGTCGTATATTCGAATTAGAGTTGTAGGAAAAACCTTTTTCATCCAAATATGAGCGATCCTGAAAACTATGTCGAGAACCTTTTCATGTGGATAACTCGTCTATAAGGTAACTCAACTCAGGCATCACCATCTTTTCGCATTTCTCTGCCGAGGCATAGCCCTTACTATATACTTTTCCTCCTCCTCCTCTTCGAATACTTTAAAGAACGTCTCCTCCTCCTGATGCGTTTCGCTAAAGAGAAACATCAAGAGCGATTTCCGGGCGCTTCCAGCGTTTACCCATTCCCAGCTCAGCAGTAAACCTGATTGCGAGAAGACGAAGAGTGAATATATATTCAAGTTTGTTCAAGTTGTAGCAACTTTATTTCAATATTTCTCCTTCTCCTCTTCACCTCTCCTCCTCTCTTTCCTCCCCTCTCTTTATGATATTGGTTTGCTTATTCTTACGTCATCGCTTCCTTCCTCCCTCCATCCTCCTTTTTTTGCTTGGTTTGACAGTTGACACACTTTCCGTGTTATATTTTCCTAGGTTCGACTGATAAATTTGAAAAGTAGACAGTACACACATTATTGATCATGGTCATGGTGGTAAGAGAGTAAAAGGACTCAGCGGCACTTGGGAACACATACATATTTAATATCTGTATTCTCTTTTGCTCGCAAATATTTTTTTTCTTTAATTTATTATAATATTATACATGATGTATCATATCAATGAGATTGTGAATGCCATTTACGGCATAAATTAGCGAGTTGTCTGTTAAATGTATGAGTGTGTGTTACGGTCACGCGGTGTGTATTCCTTCGTTAGAGGATAGAATAAATATTATTGTAATTTGAAATTTTTTTTTGCTGTTGTTGTTACAACACGGACGGCGAGTAACCACAATTACACGATACATGATGGATTGTCGTGGAGTAGTGGGCTGAGTAATGGTCATGTATTATTATTATTGATAGGTAAATTTGTTGGGTAGTCAGGCAGCTTAGGGGAGAGTTAAAGTGGAAAGAGAGAGTGTGTGTGTGGAAATGTAACGGTAACCTTAGCGTAACAATTATTTTGAGTTGATTTGAATACGTAGTTTTGGATGTTGGATTTTAACTGTCTCGAAGGTCAAAGGATTAAATTACCTTGTCAGACAGAGAGGGTCATGTTTCATTAACAAAATTTTCAAGTAACATTATTGTAGGATTAATGAGAGGAGAGGTGTCCTGTCATTATTATGGCTTTGCTGAAGACAAAGTGCGAGTGTTGTACAACTAGTGAGTGGATTATTATTATTATTCGGTCTCATTACTAGGTTTTGTACTAAGACGAATTGTCTCGTAAATATAGTTGCTAACTATTTTTGGGCATGTTAACATTGACGAGTGTGTACAACCAATGTACATATTTGGAAATCCAAAGGCCTTGAAGCTATGTTTCTCAATCCAGATGCAATCAGCTGATCTTCATTTTATTTTTCACACCGCTAAGGAATACTCTCTCTCATCCCTTTATTAACTTGAAGTTTAAAATCTTGTGTTTAAAAAAATTATTATTCTCGTTTTTCACATTGTCAACATTACACAATGCAAGTGTGTACTCTTTTGTGATTTAAGTAGTGGAAACAAGTGTCTGTTTATTAAATGTGTGGTTCAAAGGGTGGACTTAACTTGATCAATTATTGTTTGACAGCTGTATTACAGGCTGTCAAAAGGTACAATAATTAGTGGTGGTAGTGGAACAGTTGTACAGAGTAAAATAATTAGTTTGTTCAATGTTCCAACGTTTCGATCAAACAAAAACATCAATGATGAGGATCTTTGTGAGATTAAAGTGAAAAATAAATTAGTTTAGTATAATACAATTAATAGGAACCAAAGATTAATTAATCAAGTGAACCGAGCAGAGAAGAAGATCGTTGTTCAAAGATTTGAGAAAAATATCTTAGTTATTATTATTATTAACTCTTTATTCACGTGTTACAGCCTGCATACCGTATAACTCGATTGTCCCGCAGGTAACACAAAAGGAAGATACATAAACTTAAAATTTAGAATGTAAACCAATAGGATGTCTTGATATGTGTTTTCAAAAAGAGAATGAAGAGAAGAAATTAAAATTTAACTAGAAATAGTTTTAGCAAAAGACTAGACTAGCTTAAGAATTACATTGACAGAAATTCATTGTCTCTTTGGTCAATCAAGAATTTATCAATTAAAGATTTGAATTAGTATTCACAAAGTATTTCTATTCTTTCACAAGGTTTCTACTTTGGGTAAATATATATTTTTTTTGATAATAGATAAAATTTAATAGTTCGTCTTGAACATGATCAATATAATACTAAATTTGCTGTTTACTTCGTTGTCTCGTCACTCTCGTCAGTCCAATATCTGAGGCAAAGGATTTTTGTGAACACTGAAGGAAAGTTAAGACAAATGATGATGTAGAGGTACTTGTAGTCTACATTGTGGTAGATTAACCTTGGGAAAACATGTAATTTACCTGTTGTTGTGAACCAAAGAAGACATGAACTGCTTAGTTGAAGATTATTCTATAGGTAAGAATATGTTTTGATCCGGTTTATTTTAGTTTTCTTAGACAGTGGGTAAAAAATCAATCACATTTTATGATCAAATGTACCTTGTAGAAAGTGTACATCAATCAACATTTTCAATACCATACATCGATACGAGTGTGTCACAATATAAAATGAATGTGGCCAATAAATAGGCAATAAATGTCAATTTTAAAGCACTGGCAAACTGAAATTGTTTCAGTAGCTTAAGTATTTCATCCCCTACTAAGATTCTACGTACAGCTCCAAGTATTGAGTTTAATTGCAGGATATCGGTAATATGGATAATTATACAAGGCAATCAACTTCTGACTTCTTACAAAGAGTGAGGCTAGTGGGATTCTGCATGGTTTATTTCCTACTAAAATGTAGGTTCCAAATTTTGACATTTTCATTCTAATCATTTTGGAGACAAAGTTTTATGTCAAGCATGTTTGAATCAAAATTGATGATTATTGATGATCGACAATGACGAGTTTCCGGGATTTTTGTCAAATTTTCTTGGACAAAATAATCTTAGTAGGTTGTGTACTTATCTTAGACTCATACAAGAAAGTATGGCAGTTCTTTATATAAAATAAGAAATAATTTATGACGTAAATTGTACTTTGTTACAGCAGATTATTATTTTATTACGCTAGGATCTTAATGAAAGATGCCCTCTCCAAACATTAATTGCTGTTTAGCTGTATTTAAATACCATGTTTGATAGTAGTATTGAAGTCTTGTAACATATTCAACTCGTTAAAATTGCGTGTCAAGAAAAAAATTAATGTTAATCTCTCACACACAGGCGATTACTTGTACATGTTCTGCATTTTCCATCAAAAATTATTCTGTTCCTCTCTATCTCTCACTCTCAGTTTTGCAATCATTTATAAAAATATATAATTGACATTGTTGACCTCGCGCAGTTTTATTTTTGAGGAGGTCTACTTTATCATCATGTCATAGTTCAGAGAGGTCATCTCGACTTTCATTTGATATTCTACAAGATACTGTCCAAAATAATTTTTCAACATGATTTATAATCTGTTAAAAATTTGCAAAAATGTACTCCTCCTTCACAACTACATAACATTCATCTACAGATACATACATACATGTACCTATGTAATGCCTATTTTTGTGTAGTCTGATAATCTACACACAAATCCATCCTCCATGCATGTGTCATGTTGATAGAAAATTCTTTCTAATAATATATTCTTAATTTTGTTGAGACTCGAAAATATGAAAAGAACCTTTTCCTATCTCTCTCTAAATTTGAACATTTGATAAGACTTTTTTTTCTACATTTTTTACAGTGTAGTCTGAATTTGCTTACACAAGATAAGGAAGAGAAGAGGGGGAGGAGATGCAAGGTGTGTCAATAAAAGATGATGGAAAAGTCAGTCATGTATATGAAAGTTGGAGGAGGAAGAGAGAGAGAGAGAGAAGATAGAAAAAAAAGAATAAATAAAAACTGTCTGTGAACTCCATTTCCATTGTTCTCTCTCTCTCTCTTCTCCCCACAATACAGACAGTACATGAATGTCCAGGTTGAGGCATTTGAGGTAGACGACGGGTAGACTTGGCCCATAACTTAGGATAAAGAAATGACAGAGGAGGAGGAGGAGGAGGAGACAGAAGAGTTGGTATATAAAAGTTATATTGAAAGAAAATTCTTTCATGTGGGAATAAGTGTTTGAGTTAAGAGGAGTAATAATACGGATGAAGCAAGTGTTAAGGCTACCTTACACTTTCATTTTTTTTTGGTTTTGGCAAAGTCTGTTATTAGAGGACGGAGGGAGGGGTAGGGGGATCGCACGAGAGAATAGCAAAAGCTTTGAATTTAATGTGGTTCCCATCGAGTCGAGACAATAAATCTGAAAATGTGTGGCTCTGTGTATGTGGATGGTCCTTGTGTGTGTCACCACTAGTACCCTTGCTCCTAGTCTCGAGAGAGAGACTTGTCCTCCTCCTCCTCTCAGCATTGAGTACCTGAAAAGTGAACTCTGTTCTTGTTATTTTATGGTGGACCACCTTTTTCACCACACCACACACACACACAATTCAAGACTACATTCCCAATATCCAACGTCATAAATTTGAACGGTACGGATTCACCGATGAAAGTCTGTCCCATTAACTTTGTTCATTGGCAGGGACTCTCCGAGTTCGTGGGTAGTTCACTTTCTCAGCCCGCTTTTTACAGGGAAAGAGAGAGAGAGGAGGGGATGGAGGGAGAGAGGAGGGAGGGGGAACACACAATTCAGTCTTACTACTACCATCATAAACCATTAGTTTTTTCATTCCAAAGATTCTCACATATATTCTCTTTTATTCTCTCTCTCTCTCCTTCCAGGTCTCTTGGTAACTGTGGTACAATTTTAGTTAGCCATGTCAAAAATGTAGAGGGAATTGTAGGAGCTGTATTTTTCCCCGCTCAAAAAAAATTCTCGTAACTGAATTCAGATGTGATAATGGGGACATTATGTGTGGAATACAGTATTACATACCTACCTACGAGCAGTTAACAAGTTAAAAATGAGATGGAAAAATTTGACATCATCATTATGTTCCATTGTACAATAGTACATATTGGTAATTCGTATTCCTCCTCACAATATAATATAATTCATGGATAGCAGAGGAATATTTTAAATGCGCATCGGTATTCATAGCATTTAATAGAGGAGGGGAGGAGGAGGAGGAGGTGAAGAGGAGAGCTTATAGTTACTGACAACCGTGTAAAAAAATTGCACGCTAATCATTTACTCATTTACATTTGAATTCATGAGGGAAGCAATACAAGTTGTCATTGTGTGTATTTGCTGAGTGTGAGTGAGTGTGTGTGTACTGTGTTCGGTCTAAACGACCACCATAAGTTGACAATAATAATATCATGATTGAGGTTAAGGCTGTTCTAGGCCTTGGCTTAGTTATAAAAAGCTTGACTTTCATTTCATCTCTCTCCTCCTCTTGTTGTTGAGGTTGACCAAAGCAAATTTATATCTCTGACAATAGGAAACTGTGGATGTAGGCACAAGCACACAGACACACTCACACACACACACACACGCGGAAAAAGGAGTGGATGAGAAGCTCAAGTGCAAACTGAGCTATACAACTTTATTATTGCTTCCTTCTCATACTTATACTTATCTTTTTGTTATCTCTCACTCTCTCCCTCTCTCTTATTCTACACTAGTAGTGTTGTAACATTGTACATTCTAATAATGTAATGTGAATGGAATATGGAAAGGAAAGATTCATAAAATTTGATGGGGATTCATAGAATTATGAGTTTTCCCCCTTATTTAACCACCCCTTCACATTTTTCCATCCTCTCTCTTCTTTCATTACATGTAGTAGTAGTAATAGTTTGACTATTATGGCCAACATGATATTCTCGACGAGTCACACACAGAAATATTTAAAATTCTTTTCCTTTCCTCAGCTAGACATTCAAAGATTGAAGTGTGTGTGTGTTATCTTTTCCTTCCTTAAAAGGAACCATTGGAATTTTGATCAAGTAATTCTCTCTTAAATTCATTTCCTTGCCATTAAAATTATTGTGCCTGTTTTGTGGTAATCTTATAGCTTGTCCAACACATTTCAGAAATGTCCTTAAAACATGCTTAAAACATGCCGAATTCTGTATTCCATGTACTATCTTGTACATGCAATTCAACCCATGTAGTAATTTTTCCATAATTATCATTCATTCTGTAATGACCATTCCCCACTTTTTTCAATTATAAACCAATTTTTATTACTCTAAATTTTTAGTGTGACGCAATAATAGTGGAGTAAAAGTGACCTGCATTTACAGAGTCATTTTTACTAAATATGTGTGTAGACTTGTGAAAAAATCTTTGAGTAAATTCAAATGGGAGGAAATGGTACTGCTTAGAGTGATAGAGTGAGTATACCCGGTGAGAGATGACTATTATATGTCAAATGACATTGACCACGACCACCAGCCAACATTTTTCCGACCACCAGCCAACTTTTTTCAAAACTACGACAGGCGATCGTTAAATTGTAAATTGAGAGAGTGGATTGAGCCATGGATCAGACTAAAAAAAGAGAGAAACTTTACTCAGAGAGTGGATAGTGTGTAAATATGTATGCATTATCAGTCGGTAGTAGCCTCGTCGTGTGGATTGAGAATGCATGCATGCAGAGTGAATTTGCATAATGTAAAAATTTATGATAACAATAAAGCATATGCAGTTGACATGACAGATTGAAGGACACAAGGAATGCAAGTGAGAAATGGAAAGAGGGACAAAGAATTGAACAGTCAAGATAACACACATACAGATTCAAGAGGGGGAGAGGGAGAAAATAACTGCAACAATTCAAGCAACTTGATACTTGAGAATTAAAAATATGTGTGTGTGTGTTTACAAGACAGTTGAATAGTTTTATGTTTATTATTTGACACGGTTGGCGACTGGTACGTATTTTCTTATGGGCCGGTCGAAAAGGAACAAAAAGGTTGAACCCAATGCAATGAAACACAAATATCCGTTGATTTGTAAAGATGTGGAATTTTTCTTTCTCTATTCTTCTTGTTTTTCTAGGCATTGGGCGCTAAATTTATGCTCAATAATAAAAATGAGGAGAGAGATGGAGGGGAGGAGATTTATTAATAAACTAAACTAAAGAATTCGAGGATGATGCATGCGCATTAAAATGGACAGAAAAACAGTCGGAAATTTGTTACCGACTATAAAAGAAATATAATGTATTACTCTGGGAGATTTCGAACAATACAAGTTAAATATACATCCATATCCACAGAAACACACGATCCGTACACTCTATGAATAGTACACAGGGACGGATGGATGGTGGTGGTACGAGGTTAGAGTGTAATCCATGAGAGAAACTTGTTTCCTCCCTAAGATATTAATATGGAGGCAGAGCATTAAAAATAATTGACAAAATGTTAGTGTGCAATGTACACAAAAGTGTACACAATGCTCAAAATAGAGTCCTCCTCTCCCTTCTCTCTCTCTCTCTCTCTCTCCATGGGATATCATCGTCGTCTGGAGAAAGACACACCTGCATTCTGTCAATAATTTTTTTTGTGTAGAGGGGTTCCAATTAATGTTTTGGTGGTTCATAAAAGACTCTCATTGTGACCGTTACTATTACTATAAATTTACTTGTGTCCGGAGTTGAATCACCTCCTTTCCACTTCCGTGTTTATTTTATCTCTCTCTCCTCCTCTCCCGCTCTCTTTCTTCCTCTCGCGGTCTCACTCTCTTTCTCTCTCTTTCTCAGTGAGCTTGTCTCCTTCTTTTTTTCTTTACCCTCTTCGTCTCTCTCGCTATATTTGTACTGCAGTGTGTACGAGGTTTCTTAAGAATTTTCTCTATATTACTGCAGTGGGGGAAAAAGCACACGCACACACACGCAGTACACATACATGTAGTAGTACACACTCAATCTTGTAGTGAAATCTAGAGCAATTCGAGTACAATAGAAACAATCAATAGACAGACACATGTGCCTTTCACTCTCTCTCTATCTTTTCTTCCCCTCTCCCCCACCTAAACTACATCAAAGAAAATAGAAAATAATATAAACACAATGTGTGGACCCCCTCTTTTCCCCTCGAGTTTTGTTAACACACACACATACGGTATAACACGATGTATTTTCCCGGTCCTTGTCCGCTTCTTTTTTTGTGAAAGGAGAAAATTGTTTGGATGTACAGTCACAGTGTGTCGTGTTTAGGGAGAATGTAGATAGTCCTGTTTTAATAGTAGTGAAGTTGTCGTTTGTTGGCACATTTAATTTTAAAAACAGGATTCTCTCTCACTCTTGTTAACTAATGGTCAAATCCCTTGGATTTTCTAGCCCTCCAGATTTTTATCACATTCACAAAATCCTCAGTATGAGACTTACATACGGCGACACTGTCAAGATAAGACTGTGTCTAATTTGTGTGTTGTAGCTACGTAGAACGTTTCGTGGAATATTGTATTAAATCTATAATTATTATCGTAACAACTATGAACATGTATAAGTATGCTTACAACAAGGATTATATGAAATGTGGAGTGTAGAATGCTACTATTTTTTTCGAAAATTTTTATTGATCTATACGATGGACTGATGGGTAATAAATTTATTTATTTATGATTAGTCGATTTACGATTAGACTTTTCATGGCAGAGCGTATGTTAATATACAATATAGAAAAAAATTAAATACACATAGGGAGACAGGGTAGTGAAGGTACTTGAGCAACAGAGAAAAAAAATTAGTTTCAATGCTCAAGTTAACTTGGATACATAAAAATAAATGGAGTAAATGGAATTGAGAACACAGGATAAGATGGATGTGAGGAGAGAGAGAGAGAGAGAGAAAACGTGATGATGACTTTTTAGAGCTGTTGACATTGCAAAAACAAGGAACGATTGATTTAGTCAGCTTGTAAAATACTTCTCGTCGTAAATTATTGAAAGTTTCATGTGTTCTGTGTGTATCTGTAATCTGTATGTGCGTGGCTTTCACAGTCTCAACATCAGGTAGTGTAACATACGGTGTGTGTATTTTCATGTTTATGTGCGTTGAACAGACTTACTGAATAGAATTGTGCGAATTTAAGAACCCACAAGTGTGTGTGTGTGTGTGTAAAAATAAAAAATTGACTAAAAACTTCAATTAACTATGTAGGAAACTACGTTTAAGTAACCTAACATTTGAACTAGGACTATATAAATATGATGACATAATGATACGCACTAACATTTTTTCTCTTTTAAAAAAAAATTGTCGCAGCAAATCTGACGTAGAAATACACAATGCAGCGAGTAGATAATGCTGAAATAGTGTGTGTACTTTGATGTTTTGAAAATCAATGCTGGTGTCTGCTTACTTGGTTTTTTGCAAAAAAAAAGTTTGTTGTTGTCTCTTTCCATTCATCATCTTGTTTACATTCCCAGTGGATATTGAAAGCAAATGAGAATTAAAGAAAATTAAACTTGAATGATTTATTTTGTACTAACATTCATACTTCACTTTCATGTTCTGTGTGTGTATGATTTGTGAATGCGTGTTGTCTGTGGTTCGTAGTAGCAACTTGTTGTATCACAATTAAAATTCAAATAGAGATTCGCAAAAAAAAGATATCTGGACTTAACAATCAATGTTGAAAAATAAAATAAAATAAGACGGAGTAGTGTCACTCTCCCACCCTCCCTCTTCCTCGTTCGTATTTATTTTTATGACAAAAATTACATAATGGATGAGATTATAGAGAGAAGTATAAACTATAAATAAAAGAAATGTATTCAGAACGGAATTTTTTTGCAAGAATTAGACCCACACATGCACATACATCTGTGTGTGTGGATTGGGTAGAGTAGAGATGCACGTGCCTTTAATAAACTGTTGCTGTTTCTGTTTCTCTCCTTTACTGCTCGTTGTCTGTGTGTGTACGAGTATATGGGAGGGAGGGAGTAAGTGCTGTTTGTTATTATGAATTGGCTGTAGGGAGTACTCGACATAGTGTGTGTGTCTCTGTGTGTGGATACAAAGTACTGAGTTTGGTTATACAATTATACAATCGAGTATGTGTAGCCGTGTGTGTGTATAGTCATAATGTTGTGGTTATTGTCGTAAGGAGAAGGAGGAGGAGGTAGACTATGTGTGTAGTGGATGGCAAGGTGTTTTTAATGCATATGGTTAGAATATGTTAGTGTTGGTGTCCCCGCCATTGAGTGGAGTGAAAAGAGAGAGGAAGAGAGCAATGGTAAGTTGAGGCCAAAGTGTAAAATGTGTGTGTGTAGTGATTTGCGGTCACGTTGGGTGTGAGAATGTTGGTAGTTTTGTACAGAGTGATTTGTAACTCGACGAGTTTCTTCTAGTTCTCATTCTTGCCTTGAACAGAACAGAACACAAGAGAGACACGACACACACAGACAGAGCAGAAGAGTAACAACTTTTTTTCTACATCATTTCATTTGCTCTTCCACATAATTACAAACTCAATTCAAATCCAAGTCTACACAGAGAGGAGGGAAGAGAGAACACACGTTGTTTATTTTACACTTTGTGCACCCTAACAGACTTTTGTCTATTAACGTGCTTTTCCTCCTTCTGTTACACACAGTAAAGGCCACACAATACATTACACACACACACGGCAACGGTACACCTTGTTATTGTGGATGGTTCCTGCCTATCCTCCAAACACACACACAGTGCTCTAAATCGTTCAACTTTTTGGTGAGCACTATAGTGTAGTGTTGTTGTGCACTTCACTGTCTGTATACAGATTTTATAAGCAAAGGTGCATCTCGTTCACTATTCAGTGTGTGACTACACAAAACATTGAATCTTCAAATGTACAGGTGTTTTTGTGAGTGGGGTTCAAGTGAATCATAACAATTTGCTTTTCCTTCAAAAGTTTTGAACATTTTGCAGTGGCAGTGTAGAGCTTGCGTGTGATAGATAGAGAAAAAGAAAGTGTAGGATTTAAACAATATATTTTATTGGTCGGAAAATCACAATTAATTTTTTTGAAGAGACTGGAGGAGAGGACTCAACAATTTGACAGTGTTGATAACATTTTGAGTGGATTCTACTATAGTTAAACTTTGTGGGTGAATTCAAGTGTGAAGGATATTTTGACAAAGGAATTTTGTTGAGAATTATTAAAGTGCCTGTCTTTTAATATGAAATAGTGGACACTCGTGATTTGTGAATAAGTGTCGAATGGATACAACAATACAATTTTCCACAAAATACATGTATAATTGTACAATGCATACAGATAATACATCAGTCAGTGTGGATTGTTGATGGATCAAGACACATCAAGTCTGTTCAAAATATTGTTATGACACAAAGCAAGGGTGTAAGTGACAAGTATATAGAAAATTTATAATTTAAAAATTGTGTAAACACAATTTACGTCGTCATTTCATATAGTTTTAATAAAGAGAGAAGGGAGCTCGTGCTCATTTTTGATTATAGGAAGATTGAGGGTGATCCATGTGCGTGTGTGTTGAGGATTTTTGAACAAAAATTGGAGGAAGTTGGCTTGGTTTTGGGTTTTGTCTACGACTACTTGAAGTGTGCTGTAGGAATCATTATTGTTTGTTTGGATTTTCCTCTTCCATAAATATATATTTGTATGTATTTTGGAAGAGCGATGGGATCAGGAGAGGGAGGGAGAGGGAGAGGGGGTATCATATCAAGATCCGTCTATGTGTGTGTCACTGAGTGAGTTTGCGTTTTAGTAGTAGACACCCTTCTGCCCTCCACAAACGATGAAATATGTTCTATTTCTGATGATTTCACTTTAAAAGTTTCTTCTCCTCCTCCTCTCCTCATGTGTTTGATTTGCACTTATGAGAGTAGCCCACTTGAAAAATAGACAACGGTCCCTCTCCCTCCCTCTCTCCGGCTCTCTGGCTCCATGGTGGGCACACACAGACACACACACATTGGTCGTGGTGGATGGAACAGATATCACGGATGTAATAATATGACTTTAAATGATGGTACAAGGAAACAGTTCAAAGTTTCTCAAGTGTGGGTGCAGGTTGTTTTGAATCCCTTGAGTAAATATAATAATATATGAAATATCCTACATCTGTTATGTAATATATGGTCCACAAGGTTACAAAGCCACTATTCAATATTGAAAAGAGAGAGAGAAAGAAATGGGGAAGAGAAATGAAGTGACTACATATATTTTCCCAAATACTTGGTTGTCATCATGAGCATCATGAGGGGAGGGATGGAGGTAGAGAGAGGAAGAGAGAGAGAGAGAGGTTCGCAGTTGATGCATATCCATTTGATTCGAAAATAAAAGTGTTGACTAGAGAATTTTTTAGTGGGTGGATGGCAACAAAAGTCATTCGCCTTTAAAATATTTTTCATTTTCATCTTCTTTCCCTCCTCTCTTTCTCTTCCGCTAACTTTTTCATCTCATCCTGTCTCTCTCCTCATCATCATCTCATTCTATCAACTGTATCAACAAACGGTAACAACACACACACATTACATAATAGGGGATATGTTATCTTTTTTACTCTTGAGTGCTATACTATTCTATGTACTATTCTGCCCATCTTTATTATTACTACTCGTTCGAACTTCATTCACTTTTTTTGTCTGTATAATCAAGCTTCAATTCAGTTGACAAAATTCAGTGGAATGGAGTACATGTACATGTATATGGAGGCTAGGTTTGTCATGGGGATATATACAATACATGCGGATGTTGTTGCGACGGAGCAGAAACTGAAGTGAAATTTGACAGTCTAGTAACGGAGCGTAAGAGGAATCCCCCCATCTTGTTTATGTACATAGGTGTAAGTATATGTGAAGCTCTGACTTATTGAATATGGAGCAAGATTCAAGTGAAAAGTATCATCATCATTCCTTACTCATTCTCTCAATATGTGTGTGTGTGTGCTTGTACATGATGGAACTATGTGTGTTTAAGTGGCTGTTTAGTCAGACTATTCTGTACTTGGAAAATGTAGATGGAAAAATTGGTACAAGTATGAGATAAGAATCTTTCATGGATATTCAAATATATTTTCTCTGTCCGATTTTTCCAGCTTCATATAAGCTACGTATGACTTTTCTTATGAATTAGGTAAGTCGATATTTGATATGCATTGATGTTGCGACCAGGATTTAGTTGGTCATTCATAAAAACATGTGTGTGTGTGTGTGACTAGGATTTGTTTCGAATTGACTGCCCAATAAATAAAGGTATGTATGTGTGTAAGATATTGATGATTTATACTGGACGATACACGGAGAAATTGTGAGGAGGGGGGATGTGACTGAACATTGACATTGTTGGTTGAATTTGGATAGAAGGTAGCGATTCTAGGGAAGGACATTTATGGTTTTTTTTACCGTTGGCTGGCTGCGAATTGCTAATGGAATGTGTTGGTGTTGGGAGCTGGCAGAGATAGAGATTGTGTTTTGCTCTCCCTCTCTCTCTTCTCTATCTGTGTACAACCTTAAAAATAGATTATATACAGATACTATTATATTGCCGGACGAAATGGATGGCAATGACAAAATATTCACACGCATTATACTTTTGTCCCAAGTTGTTGCCTGATTTTTCCCTCCTCCTCCTCTCTCTATTGGTTTATTCCACGGCTAACTTCCCTAGCAATTTTTGATGTTGAACATACTCCACAGAACGTGTGTGTACGTGTGTGTTTATAGGTATTGTATGGAATATCGATGAGTGTATACTCAGAGAAGAATGTAAGTACAGGCAGGGAAAACTTGCATAGCTCCGCGCATGAGAGACTCTAAATAATGTCACTGGCAGGGGAAAATTATGTACATAGCATGAGGGCACGGGTAACACACACACACACACATACAGGATGAGAATCAGTTTATCTCTCCCGGAGACCTCACAAATACAAAGAACCAGGCAGTTATGCATTTCCTACATGAAGAACAAACATGTCGACTTTTTGTACATATATTTGCACAGAGATACAGATTTTGTGTGTACAATACTTTTACTATCGTCGTCTGTCGTTTGCATGGGTAGCAGTTTGGGTGCTGCTATGCTATGCTATGCAAGCTACTATTATTCGCGAATAATTTTTTTTCACCTCTATTCTGGGTCGACTGACAAGGATGACGGAGCTACTCTACTATGAAATTTCAATATTTTATGAAAGCTCGTCTCAATAATAATATTGACCTGTGTGCACTCACACATATAAGCTCCGGATTTATGGGTACAGTCATATAGTCTGAGACCCACGTTAGATGCACACAGATATGCGCAAATCCAAGTACCCAACTGTGTAGATAAAGAAGGGAAGTGTTGTGTGTGTGGATTTTGGACATTTTATGCTACGCAGATTTTTTAGTGATACTAAAAAATATAATTAGCTAGAGCATTTTGGTGATACAGAAAGAAAAGTACACAGACGTCAAAATACATAAGAGTGTACACTAAAAAAATTACTCCACGCTCTCTCTGTCTCTCTTTCTATGACTGTACATTGTGGATGCACATTATTAGCTAATGTGAATGTCAACTCTGTTCTACTATACATCATCTTCCTCATCATGGATGATGATATGTTGAGAGTGTATCTTGGTGGAAGAAGAAAATTGAAATTGAAATTGTTGTGGTGGTGTCTTGACACACACAGACACACTCACTCAGAACACACACAGGGTAAAAGTGACAAGACAGATGTTCTCAGAAATATCCATGATCTCTCTCTCTCCTTATCCCTTCTCCAATTGAAATGGTTTTCATGAAAGATTTTTGCATTAGTCTCTCTCTCTCCCTCATTCTCTGCATTTTGCAGACACAGCCACGAATACTGAAATGAATGAAAGCACATGTTTCTGCCCCCATCGCATCACTGTACACACACAGTCTCCCTTCTGTTGATTGTGCTGGCTGAACCTCATGTCAAGCAGACTTGAATGTTGGGAGCCCCTGTTTGAGGATACAAAAAAGGATTCAAGATAGGACTAATTGGGAATGCTCCAGTGCAGATTTTCTTGGACTACTATTTTCACATGTGAAGAATGAATGTGTTCAGTATGGTGGATATGGACTCCATATTATGGAGGAAATGAGGAGAAGAGGAGTAGTATTAAAATTACACACTAAAATTACAAATGACTATGTTACCTACAGCATAGGATGTCATATCATGATACAGATATTACTACCGAGGAACGACGCTCTGTTCAAGAAAAAGAAAATGGTTTACATTTGTAAATTTAATAGTCGTATATGGAGGGGAGAAAGAGGAGGATGAGGAGGAGCGGGAAAGGGGAGGGGGTGGAGAGTCGAGTAATTTTAAGCCGTCATAAAAAATTACGAGGTTGTGAATTGTGTTTATTTAATTGCGTCTTGAATTCTGTATGAAATTGCCACAGCCAGGTAAAGGTGGAGGAGTGTATTATATATATATAAACGAACGAAGGGTAGAGGGAGAGAAGTATGAGAGTAGATTTTGGTTTATGAGGAGAAGATAGGATAGGATAGGAAGGGAGGGAGATGGTTTTGAGACGGAAAAGTGTAGAGTTCTTTATTTCACTCGTCCTTACACACCCAACACTACAGAGAGTGTTTCCAGTAGTCATGTTGCCTTTAATCCAATTTAATAGTGTTCTCCACATTTTTCATCTTCTCCAGCTGTATGTCTCTTCCCTCTACTTTTTTTGAAGATATAACGTGTACGTAGAAAGAAGAGGAGAGAACAATTTGCTTCTTCTCACCTTTCCCAATTTTCTCTCCATTTTAAATTTTCCCATTTGTCTCTTTCCACGTCTCCCTCTCTACACTTGTAGATTAGCTTCAACTAGATTTTACGCAAATGCTACTGCAACTAAAGTGAGTTGTGGATGTACTTATAACATTATCCATAATGCAGGAGGGTGTACTATTATCTTTATTTTTTTCTCCTTTCTTTCTTTCTCCTCCTTCAAGATTGGCCTGGATTAGTGTGGTTACTATACATAGTAAAAATTGTACGGTCATTTATGGGGAGTGAATGTGGGTTTTATATTGGAATAGTAAAAGGTGTAGATGAGAACTTTTTAATTTTTCACAATGTCAATCAGTTTCATGACGTACCCTGATTCTCTCTCTTGTTTTTGTGACCATTACTAGTGTGGTTTGTAAATAGAGGTTATTTGTTTTGAGGCTACTACAAGTTTAAATCTTCTGTGCAGAATTTTACTAGTAAAAAAATGGGCAATGCAATAGTTTGAAGTTGGATTGAGACACACAGAGAGAGACAGAATGATTGTTGTTAATTTTACTCCTTTGTCAACTATTTAAGTCTGAAGCTTGTCGTTCCATTTAAAATGAGAAAGATTTGAATAATGAATGAAAGAGGAAATGGAAGGGATTGGAAGAACTGGGAATGTGTAATATGACAATTGTGTGCTTTACAACCTGTCCTGATTCCTAATGGTCATGAATATATCCAGGATAAATGTGACTATTATTATTATTGTTTTCTCTCTCTCCCTCTCATGACTATGCAGCATGGTAATTCCACGATAAAGCACGTACAGTAATGTGTGTGTGTAGTACTACTCTGTACTTGTCAAAGAGACTAATCTAAAAGATTAGATGATGAAGAGAGTCGAGAGTGGGTCCACTATTGAGAACTAGACAATGACAGTTGTGTACATATTATGTGTGTTGTCAAGAAGAGAGAGGGAATTTGCCACATAAGCCATATACATGGTCCATTCTCCTTATTAAATATATTGTAGGTATGTTTAGAAATATTTTGCATGGTACATAATTACATGTTAAAATGGGGGAGTTGAGTAGAGTGCAGTGGAGAAGAGAGTTTGAGTCATATGAAGTAGTAAATAATCATATCCATATATTATTATGATTGTTAAAACTGTACTCAGGCTGTGACTATTAAAGGATGGTGACTGCACTGCACTATCCATGGGAATAGTTTATGACCTCGATTTCATCACCCTGCTCCCACTACTACTACTACCACTACTACTACTACTTTGCTACTGTGTACTCCAAAACATTGCACTGCACTGTGTACTTGTATGTGTGTGTATGCAAGAGAGTGATGAGTAAACGCTGTCATGTCTCTCTCTCACTCTCTGGACTGGATACACTTTACTTATACCGTCATGTACATGTATACGTGCAGTTTGTTGGGACAGAGGCTTATTTTGTGTTTGTATGTGAAGGAGTAGAGAAGACGACGACGACATGGATCATGTTCCCATATGAACGATGATGATGAGGACGGTGGTGGTCATGCTACTTAATAATCAACGAGCAAGCATGGCATGGCACGGTATGACAATCAAAATCAAAACAGGGGTTGCTATTGTTTTGAGAGTACAAGTGAGTTGTGTGTGTGTGTGAGTGAGTCTGTTTCTGTGAGTTTGTGTGTGTGTGTGAATTTTGATGACGTTAGGTGTATGTACTGTATTTGTGTATGCTAATGCTAGAACTTGTAACCTACTTTCGGATCCATTGCTAAAAACTGATTCACTCTGCTCATCATTGAGGAATTTCAGCTGTGAGTTGAGCCAAAATATTCTCCCTCTCTTTCTCATCCCTTGTAATATTGTGTTGTGCACGAGAGCATACACAGAGTGTAATGTGCCAATACTTTATTATGGGTGTGAGTGAGTGTGTGTGTACCATCATCTTACATACTCCTGTATTTATGCAGATATACAAATGCTCACTCAACGTTTTTCTTCTTCAGTTGAGAGTTTGGGAGGAGATGCAGCAATACATTCACTTCAAATCCATAATTCATACTTGTGAATAATATTCTATTCATTGGATAAGTTAGCTTACTTATTAGAAGGATGAACGGATGCGGGTGAAAAGTCATCCTTTTCATACTCTCTGATATTTTCCCAATCTTCCAATCAATGTAGGTAGTAGTGCTGTCGGTTCAATCAACTTGAATTGTTAGGTTCATATTTTATGAAGACGAAATTCTCCAAATATCTCCACTTTTACAATTTGACAACATTGGACACATTTTCAGGCAATTTTTTTTTGACAATTTTCAAATTACACGACACTCTTCTGAACCTTCTGTCCTGTATGTAGGGAAATGTGATCGATATTTGATTTCTCCACATCGGTGTGTGTGTGTAGGTGACGTGTGTGACGTGCTTTGAGAGGGTTTTGACCTCCCATTATTTATTTAAAGAATGTGCGTCGAGAATAATGACTCTTTTAACACGTACCTCTAGTTGTAGTCAGATAAAGTTGTCTCATCTCCCCTATAGACACACAACACTTTACATTGTATACGTGTCTCTCCCTCCCTTTTCCTCTGAGTATATGTGTACATTTGTCGTCCGTTTTATGAACGTTTTATTTAAACATGGTAATGAACACTCTCACAAACATTATTCAAATTTAGTCAGTGGAGTAGTGTGTGACGAAAGGACATTGTGGGACAGTACTTGAACTGTACCATTGGGATAAACAGGAGTTCGTGACGACGTTTGGAGATCCCACAGATTTTGACATTTTCACAGTTCAACTGGGGGCAGTTAAACTATTAAAGAAAAACAAAAATTTTTTTGGGACACTCTAAATTGGATTGTAAGTATGAAAGGTCATAATTTTAATAACGCTCTTCTCTGAGATTTTCTTGTTTGAAATTGTTTGCATGTATTTATGTACTTGTAGAATTTGTGGAAACAATTCGTTGTGTGAATTATGGGAATGCCAGTGACGACACACACGAGGAATTTAATAGGATCCTTTTCACTATGATTATTTTTGAAGGGAGGTTTTGCAAAAATTGGCTGTTTAAAATTAATAGTAATTGATCTTGTTATGGTGGTCATAGGTCATGGTATTCCATTGCCTTTCATAGTTTGATGACGTCCATAAATATTGAAAGAGAGGGATAATTCCAGGCTGGTTAAACGTCTCTCGACTTGGTCAGGCTGTTCAACAAATTGATCACTTCATACACACACACGAATACATGTTATATATTTAGAGGGAGCCGGAGGATATGTGTGTCTACAAAGCATCTTGAAAGGAATTGTTTGGCATGTGTGTTATTTGAATTTATTATAGGGAAGCCGATGTGATGTTGATGGTGAAAATGAGCTTTCAGATTTGTTGTGTAATAATAACAAGCATTTGATGTGAGTTGCATTCATTCTCTTTGTTGCCCGTCGTTCCCCTTTGACGCAAGTAAAAAAATTTTTTTTTGTACACAAACTGACTCTCGGACTAGGAATGACAGATAAGATTGACACGTAATTAAAGTAGACATAATTAAAGGTTGTAAAGTCAACAGCTCGCTCTCCCATCATCATGCATGATAGAGCCTGACATGACACATGACGTCATTTTGAATTAATTGGGAAATCAGACCTTTGAGAGTGTAGAAAAAAGGAAAAGTAGAGTAAAGATACGATACGATGTAACTTTTAAAGTACTTTACTTTTGCGGTGGATTATTGTCAAGTACTTTCTTGTTGTTGTCTATTCTAATTGACCATATGTCAGAATTAAATTTTCTGAACGATTTGCTGGATTTGCATCTTGTGGCAACCTATAGTTATCTAATTTTAAATTTGCATTATAAATAACTTCCCTGGCACAGATGTGTGTGTGTACAATGCACAACATAATAAATTATTTAAAGTAGAGAGGCCAGTCTCAGTTTTCTCTCTCTATCTTTTTGTTTTTCCACATCATCTTGATAGCAAAGTCGTGATATGGATGAATGAGGAGGAGATGGTTTTTAATTAACTATTTCTATTCTTCTCATCAAGTGGAATGTAATGTAAAAAATTCAATTTTGAAAGAAAAATTCTATTGAATTTAAACACTTTGGTACGTAATAGCACACACACACGTTACACTCTAGTCACAGTGCAGAAGCTTAGCTTCAAATTCTTGTGAAGGAAAATTTGACACAACAGTGACAAGCAACATTTTATTTTTTAGCATGGATAATTTTGATTCGCTCGCGTAGATTTGAAGATAAAAAAGTGAAGAATTAGTTGGGAGGAAGGAAAAAGTATTAAATATTGATGATGATGAAGGAAGGGGGTTAGATGGAGGGGGCGGATATGAGAAAGTGTAAATAGGGCGGCTGTTCATTTATCTATTGAGACATTTTTATGAGGAAATGTTGACACTCAGAAAATGATCATTTATTATTATTATGATGTGTGTGGTAATAATAACAAATATTTTTCCTCCTCATAACATCAATATATGAACATTCCAAATTTGAACTCAAAAACTACTTTTGTTACTTTTTGTATGACACAAACAGACCGATGCGATGTGCATCCTGTTTGTGTACACCTTGTCAGTCAGTACGATAATTGTCGAATGAAGGAGCAAGTAAATTGACTGATTTTCATGTTTATTTTCTCTCTCTCTCTTGTTTCAGGGAGTGACAATCAGAGTCCGTGACGAGTTTCCTCATGGGATCGAAATCAGTATACCAGGTAAGAATCCTACACTTATTGTTGTTGTATACCTACGTATGTCCTTTACTCAAATTCAGTTTCTCCATCACTGGTAAAGATAGTTCTCCTCCAACCTCCATCCATGGCGTACAGTAGTCACATCGAAAAAAGAACAACTCTTTTTGGGTTCACTGCCGTTTGCATGGAGACGGACACTCTACAACTACATCATGCACATATATTGGCATCTTGAAAGTGTAGTGTAGAAAGTGTAGTGGGAGTACAGAATACATTTTTGTACTTAGGACCATAAGGAAAATAAGACCTTGTTGTAAGTGTTTGGGAAACATTTTCTGTCTTTTAATTTTCACTTTTTTTTCTCTCACTTTTTTTTTGATTTCCTTGCCTTCATTTTTTATAGTTCATCTCAAGTGGAGTATGATTATAATGTTTTGGTTCACGTAAAATATAAGAGGGGGAGAATGGGCAACTCTCCTTGTCAATGTTTACTATTAGCTGTCATTAATAGTGAGGACTGAGGAGATTACATTAAAGTCATAGTCAAGGTTGAGTCTGTACTCCTGCTTCTTCAGCCGTCCTACTGAATTAAAATTAGATGCAAGTGAGTGTGATAGAGGGATTGTGTGTGTGTGTGTCTGTGGAGTTGTTTATACTAAAATGAGATTCTAAAAAAGTTCTCTCTAATATCCACACACAAAGTGTCTTTTCTTTGAAAAATAGTTCAATCAACAAATTGTTGTCTTCTTCCTCGTCTCGACTCTTTGAAAAGAATATTAGAGAGAGAGAGAGAGAGATTTTGAAAAGTGAATTTGTCTCTGTCTTCATATCACTTCATGTCTCACTCCAGGACTACTATAAATATACATCCTTGTAAATGATCAGAGTCTGTGGTCTCTTCTGCCTAGTCATGCCAAGCCAAACCAGTAATATCTAGTAGAGTGGAGAAGGTATTACATAATTTCCCTTCCACAAACTTGCTTGAGAAAATGAATTGATGTTTATGGAGGCCTAGCCTACATAGATAATTGAAGGAAGATGCCCCTACACATACACACTCACTCACTCTCTCTGTCTCTCTCTCTCATAGTTGTGGATTGCACAATAAAAAGAGTTGTTTGGTGGGTTTATTCTAGGCAAAGTACAAAATTATAATTGGTCTGGATGACCCCCACAACAGAGTGTTATATCCTAGTGTACTTGTAACTTTGATGAAAATTTTTCATTCGACTTGATTGACCATTCATTGAGAGTGTCTCACTCTCTCATGTCATAAAAATTTTTGTATCATCCAAGACTACAAGGACGAGGAGAAGAAGAATGAGATTTGTCTTCATTCTGTGTCTTGGATGAAGCGTAATTTCATCATAAATTGTAATTTTATTCAGAGAGTATATTGATAACGATTATGATGGTGGTCGTGGATGGGAAATGAACTTAAAGGACGTGTCATGTGCTCTCCACATTTTTTGTAATATTATGTATGAGGAGGACGAAGTAAAAAAGGAAAAAAGTAGAGAAGAGATAAAGTAATAATTACTCATAATGGTCAAATATACTAAGTTAATAAAAATGAAAAGGATCCTAGAAATATAATGTTGGTTCACATTTACTTTTTTTTTACTTGGATCCACCCAAGTTGAGGTTGGGTTGGAAGTGCAAAAGGTTCAAGGTTAAAACTGTAAATGTGATAAATGTGTCCTCCATTAAAAATATATAGGAGGAATTTGTGTGATTTGTGTTGCAGCAACAAGTTACACATGTGAAATTTTTTTAAAAAGAAAAATAGAGGAATTAATTATGACAGTTTGCACATGGGGTATATTCACACCAGGTAATTCTTTTCCTGGTTCAAGTCACACATGTGTACTACTGTAATGGAATAGTTCATCTAATAGGAGATTTAGTGATACAATGTGTAACGTCGAAGTTATTTTCTCCACTTTTTTTTTGTCAAGGATTGGACTCTCTTCCCTCTCTCTCTCTCTATTCATTTTGTTAGGGTTGAACTCGGGTTTCGTGTCCAAATTAATTATAGGCTACAGTCTTTCGGACCCCCATGGACATGTTACAATCTACAGAATGTTAGTGTGTATCATGCGCTATGTGGTCATTCTTAGTGTGTGTGTGCGTGTCGCAAGTCAGAACATTATGCCTGTCAATTTGGACTTGATAAGACGATGTAATACTTACACTACTACACACGCTATATTCGATCATGTAGGATGGAAAAACAGTATTGTGTACAAACTCTCCCTCCTCCTCCTTCTTCACACACACACACACGCTTATTAAATTATTATGTGCAGGACTCATTTTGAACAGACAGATCTTGGAATTTCACTCAGATACATAATGTTCAGATTGATGTGCAAGGAAAAGTTTTGGGATACGATATTGGCTCACGTTACACCCGCTATTTATTTATAGCATGCAATTAAAACAATTTCATTCTCTCCTCGTCTTCTACAAATCCACACACACACACACGTACACACACGGCCCTTGTTTGGGAAGATGAAGGTGGAACACTGAATTCTTGTTGTTTACTAACACAGTGTGTGTTTGTGTGTGTGTAGAGATAAGGGCAAAGTCACAAATGATTACAATCACTCACCATATTGTGTATTGACTCTTTGGTTTTTAAAAGAAAGCGAAAAGTAGACATAAGACATATAGTAAAGAAATAGGAGGAGGGGGAGGAGGAGTGTCAATTGTTTTTTTCTGACTAGGTGAAATTTATGATTTAAATAAATAATACACTTTTCCGTGTGTATTTTTCCGTTACGATAAAGTTGACAAAACTTGTTCAGAGTTCACAAATGTGTGTTTGTGTGTGAGAGGGGGAGGGAGAAAGGGAGGATAGACGACAGTGTGTATTATTATTGTGAAGTTGCGGACAAAGATATGAATGTAAAGGAATTTTGAAGGATTCTCTGGTCCAGACTTCAGACACACACACACACACATGGGAGAGAGATAGTTCAGGGACTTGTTTCCGTCTCTGTTTTGCGTGACTTGCTTCCGTCCTCCTCTCTCCCGTCCCGTCATGTGTGTGTGTTAAATTGGGAGGAATGAGACAAGTTTATGACATGCACAATCCACCTTCAAAAGACGATGTTCATGTTCTCTCTCAGAACAAAAAAATTGGACACGTTTCCTCCATAATTTCCTCTACTTGTCAATGTACTTTTATACTTGCTTCACTGCCCAAGGGTCTTGCTGCTTTTTTTACCAATTCCATCTGACAACATTCAATAGTTTTTTTTGGTATCGTGTGGAACTGATTATACATATAGAATAGAATGGCCCACAGTATTTTCCTTGTGTCTCTCTTCCTCTCCTATCTTTCTCAGACTCTCGCAATTTTCCCCTTCTTTTCCTTTCTCTCTTTCTCTCTCTCACGCGTCTTGGTTTCCTCCAAGTCTCTCAATTCAAGGGAGTCTTCCCCGTAGAAAATCTACAATGTAGTCTCTCTCTAACACAACAGACTGTCTCCATTGAGAGTCTTAATTCTTTGCTCAGTATCTTTTATCTGTATATTGTAAAAGTTCAATCCAATCCTACAGTATATATGAGATTATATCAAACTTCTCTCTCTTACTCCTTCAGTCTTCCATTATGATGCAACCAGTTTTAGATCTCTTGTAGCATCAACACTCTGCCATATGTATTTATATCTGTATGTGTTATGTGTGTGTATTGTAACAGAGACTTTTCAACAATAAAAAGTTATTAGCCCAAAATCCCAATGTTCCTACTTACAGTATAAATATAGAAAGGGAGAGAGACGCTATTGTTTCCTCGATCCAATCTACAAATTAAAACTTGGTCCATTATCCATGACAAACAAGTTGTCCCCATCGTGTTTGTTCGAGGATGAGAGTATGTAGTGGAAAAATATATAAAATATAATTAATTAACATGGACAGGGCAGGGTGGGACTCATAATTGAAGGAATTAGTTGTTGTAGCTGAACGACTCCTACTCGTACTACTACTACTACGTACATCCAAATTTCACTGTGTAATTGTGTTATTCGGCACACAAAGGTAATTTTGTACCCGACGACTCTTCCCTTTCCTCCCACAGATAAAATGTATCATGTAATTTGAACGTCTAGACGAAATGGCTGACTCAAGTAGACAGTATGATTTGGTATGACATGATTGTTAAATGATCATTGTTTATTTGGAATTTCTCTGTCTCTCCCTTTCTCTTCGTGTGTGTCTGTGTGGAGCTGTGAAAGACAAGGACTGGGAGCTGGATGGTTACACAAAGGAGAAAAGTTATGACTGAGTGAGAGAGTGTGTGTGTGTAGGGTGTGAGAAAGCACACTCAGTATATAATAATTGGGTGTTGGTGAGGAACGTACATGCTATGTGTGTGTGGAGGGTTGTGGGGAATGGGGAATTGAATGTGTGTAAAGTGGGAGTTTTCCCAGTAGTCTACATTTTGTCTCATGTTGACAAAGAATTGTACTTAGTTATAGTTGTATTTGTTTGCCCAGCAAAGTTTGAGAATTTGAAGAAGAGGAGAAAGGGGGAGAGAGGGAGGGAGAGAAAATGAAAAGAGACGGGATGGGATGGCTGGTTGCTTGGTTGGTGGTGGATGGAGAAATCGGTAAAGGAAATTAATTACGACCACCAGGATCTTCTCTTTGGATGAAACATTGTCACTTGAATGCACTCCCTTGAACTGGAGTTAGACCAAAATAATATGGACTGAGAAGAGAGGGAGAAGAATATGTACACGATGTGTAAGACAAAACACACACTTTTACACTTTACTTGTTCCCCAGATTTACTTTTCCTTTCTTTGTATTCATGGGTGGGAAGGAGGAGGAGGAGGAGAGGAAGGAGGAGGATCATGTCCTGATTGTAGTGCGCTACATTAACCTGCCTTATGCATTACATAGTAATACATAACTCTTTCTTGCCTTCAACATCCTGGCATGGCACAAAGGACTACATGTATTCCGGGTAGAACATTCTTCGGGTTGTTGGTCGATTCGTTTTTCTTTGGTTTGGGTAAGGACTTGACAACCGTACCTGAGTTTGACTGTCATTTGAGGGAGTTGAGGAGAAGGGAGGAGAGTAAAATTTATATTTGTTTATTCAAGGGTAATAATGGAGTAAAAGGAGAAGGGGGGATACCAGAATGAATGTCTCTTCTCAGTGGGTATCTCATTTCAATGAGAGAGAAAGAGGATGCTATGGAATCAAACTTTTACCCGTTCTCTCCCTCTTTCTCTTTGTGTGGCTGTCTAGGAACGCCATTTGGTTTTGGTGTAGCTATGTGTGTGTGTGTGTGTCTCGACCAATGAATTGACTAAGGAGGATTCGATTATTAAAGGCGAGAAAGAAGTGCTTAAAATGTGCGTCATATGTTGCTGTCTCTTGACTCTACATACTCTTCTCTCTCTCTCCCGTGTCTCGGGTTGAGTGGAGACGGAGGGGGGCTCTTGACGCTCCTATTTTCTCGCCCAAAAGAGATTAAGTGCAAGATGATTCTTCCATCTGAAGACCCTCCTCTCTCTCTGGCTGTCTGTCTCTTCCTGCCTCTTTCCTTCCCTTTCAAGCCATTTGCCTTTAGTGCTATTGCCATGGACAGACGAATGGAAGTATCAAGTACGAGGACAGGGACAAACTAGAGTCGAATCTAAAGAATTTTATACTCTTGTCGCTGTCTACTCTCTCTCTCTGCGTGTGTGTCGTCCCATATAGTTACAACCTACCTAGGGAGGAGGAGGAGGGTATATTTATGTCATGTGTACAGACCTTTCACTCTATTCATTCTTGAAGAAGGGAGACTGGAGGAGGAGGAGGAGGGAACTCCCGTACGTTCCTTCGTTTATTCCTATTTATTCTTCATGGTCTCTTTCTTCTACTGTAAATTAATCTTTGACAAAACTACCTCAAAAAAACAGGGAAAGGGAGAAAATAATTATGACAGTAGAGCAATGAAACAAGATAAACATAACGTTTTCATTAACAAGAACAAAGTGTATTTTTATTAAACGTTCAAAATCCTCTGTCAAAATAAATATTGACAGAAGAAAATTTAACTGAGATCCAGCAGACGAAAGGGAAAGAGAGGGAATGAGGAGCAAGGATTTCTGAGCCTTGTTCAAATATATTCTTAATGAAATCCATTATATTGATTATTCTCACTTGGTCTCCTTTCCTCATCGTCGTCGTCGTGGTCTCCTTCAATCCCTCTTCTTTTCTCGTCTCACCCCACGTCTCCTCCTCAACTTCTTTTCAAAGTTAAAACAAGTAGACTGGGGGAGAGGCTTAAAAGACAATAAAATACGCAATAAAATGACGGCAACGCAACGAACCAGTCAGAAAATTATTTACTACTTTCTCCCCCTTTCCCCCTCCTCTGTATAAATAGAGTAGTACCGTAGTAACACAGACGCAGATTATGGTAGAATAGGATGGATGGAAGGACGTTTCTTTTACCTCTATACCATTTATAGTAATAGCATGAAACTCTGGAGGGAAAATGATTCATTTTCTGGAAGACCCGGTGACTTTTCCTGGAGATTTAATACGGTATTACACACAAATACACTCACAAACGCGCACACACTGTAAGGAGTAGTGTGACATTTTTTAATATGACGTACTTGTATAATACCTACAAGGCTCCACAGTATACATACATCACATTATGTAAATACATATACTAAATTGACACTACAAAGGGGATTCTGGAAATAGGGAAAGAGGGGAAAGGGTAGGATTTATTCCAGTCAGTACATTGACGTTGATCCTACTTAAAATTATTATTTTTTCTTGAAAATTCAGCTCTCTCACTCTCTCTTGCCTTCCCACCTTTCCCCTGTCTCCTGGACACAATTCAGAGAATATGGAGTATGGAGAGAGAGAGAGAGAGATTACTTAGCTTTTCTTTTTTCCACAGTCGTCATCACATTACGCGGAAAATAATGTGCGTATGTACGTGTGTGTCTGTTTGTTTGTGTAGAAGACAAAGGACGTATTGTTTAGATATGTTTTGATCATTTTGACGTTCCGTTTTGTCTGTAGATTTGTTATTAGATGAATAGGATGTGAATGGGAATGACGTTGAGTTGGATGTGTGTGTTGTGTGTGTGTTGGCGGAGTATATTTGACATTGCAGTGTACGGTACAATCTGGAGGCATTAGTGAGTGGAGAGAGAAAGAGAGAACAAATCAATTGTCAGAAAGGAAGGATAGAAAAGTAATTGTTTACAAGTGAAGAGAAGATGAGGTTAGGAATGAAACGATTCTGCTTTTTCCACTGCACTCATTAGACGAGGAGAATGAGACAACAGCTTTTTCCTATGAAGACCAGCAGTCAGCATGTCGTCACATGGAGACAAAAAACACACACACACGTGTACACACGCCCGCGATACAACCAGGCATTGTGTCCACACACACATATCAATCTACCAGCGTCTAGGCTCTCTTGTGTTGAGATGATGAGAATATTCTGTATAGGCATGGACCAAAAAGCCGGAGACAATGATAACGAATAAAAGTAGTTGGAGGATAGAAGAGAAAGAAGAGAAAAGTCGGCGTTGCGTAAGAGAGAGAGAGTAGTGGAAAATAGAAGAGATGGAGAGGGAAAGCGTTGACAACGTGTGTGTGTGTGCCCAATTTGAGTTTTTGACGAAGAATCCTCGACTCAATTGGATTTACTCTCACTGTGAGCTTAGCAGTTGTTTGCCTTCAGTTTAGTCGACGTGGACCAGGAGGGAGGGAGAGAGAGAGAGCAATCATATCTTAAAGTAGTTATTCCTGTAGACTCATCCATCCCTCCCCATAATAACTATACTGTTCAAATTACGGCAATCAAGAAACTGGATCTGTGTGTACCTGAGCATGCTTCCTATTTCATCACATCCCAGAGCATCCTATATCTTTTCTCTGTACGTCCTCTTCCTCCTGAACGACAGTCACTTGATGCTGCTCTCTCTCCCTCTTTTTTTAAGCCTACTTTCTCTCTACTCTTTAAATCCACAGTAGACTCCCCTCTCACCTTCCCACCGTACCTTTTGACTCCATATTAAGTTTCTCCCGGTGAGAGGAAAGGAGGTGTGTGGACGTGGGTGTGTTTTCTTTGACGCACTTAAATATATTGACTCGAAATTTCCACTGTCTCATCTCCTTTTTCTCGAGCTTGTCATTATATCTTTCGTGTACACACCCGAAGGTGTGTGTGTGTGTGTTCTGTGAGAGAGGGACGGAGAGAGCGTGTGTGTGAAGTTTGCGTAGTTTACACATTTTCTGGAGAGTGCGTGTGAAATTATTTTCTCTATCTTTCACACTTTTCCTCGCCATCTCATTTCACACACACACACACACACACACACACATAAACACCTTTGACCTTCATTTTACTCCATGTCATTATATTTCCCTCCTTATCTAATTTTAATGTCGTTTTCATTGGCAAGTCTCAAAACTGTTGTTAGAGGAGAAAACGGAGGGAGGGAGGGTGAGAGATATCATTTCATCTTTTGAATACGAGTAACGCGTGTGTGTGCGTTTGGGTTCTTGTCTTAAATTTCTACATTTAGAATCAGATATGAATCTAAGTAGGGCAAAGGTGGATCAGGGTGGGGGAGAAAGGGTAAAAATATGCATAGTTTGTGAGACTTGGAATATAGGTAGGTAGGGTGTAATGTGATGGGTGTGTGTGTGTACACTACATGAGAATGGAGTAGTCAAAATATTGATTTTTCATTTACTTACCTAGTCCTACTCTGAGAGGCTGGTTAACATGTGCGTAGTCATCCAGCAGCGACGGTTTATTCATGTGAAATGTAGTGTTTGAGGTTTGCTCAGTCTGCTGTCTTTGAAATTTGATTGCTCCACACTAAGTATGCAATAAATTGGGAGGACTCTCTCTCACTCTGTTTTGTGAGCGTGTGTGTGTGTAAACTCTTTATGTAGTTAGTAGCGCCTGTGTGTATGTTTCCCATAATAAAACTTCAACTTACCTCTACAAACGTAATATAGTATATTTATAATGTGTATGGATGGTGGTGAGGTCATATATTTATTCCATGGAATGTGAAGGAGTGTAGGAGAAGGGGTCTCTTTTTATCTTTTGTTATAAATTTAATTAGATTTATTTTTCTATGATCAAGTTAGAAGTTGGAAAAGAAGGAGAAGAGGGCAAGTTTTGAACAGACTTGCTTTGCCTCATCTTATGGTCTACTCATGGAGAGAGAGAGGACTCAACTTGAGAAAAGTGTCTAGAGAAGAGGGAGAAAGGAAATGGATGGGGAGAAAGGAGAGGAGGAGGACAAAGAATCATTCTACAACGTTATCGTGTAGGTATAACGAGCTGGAAAAGAAAATTTGATTCAATAGACTCATCCTAAAGAGGATCCTGTGATTGAGAGGTTGAACGAGAGGACTGAGGTATCTTAAATTCTACAAGCTTATCATTATCGTCATCATCAGCTGTCTCTGTCTGTCTCCCAATGGATCCGTCTCTCCCTCCCCTCCCTCTATTTCTCTGAAAGCTGTACATGTACAATATATTTATTTGATGTACTTTGGGAGAAATGTATTTTGTCCTTTTTATAATTTTTCTTATTAAGCAATAATATATAGGAGGAGGAGGAGACGGAGAGATGGTCTATTATGTAACAAGTTTTGTTGATGGTCCTCCTTCCTCCGCCTCCTACTCCTCAGATGAGTCTTGTTATTTCCCTATATTGAATCATATCTAACTGATTCGCCATTGAGTCGTCTTCATTGAAAGGTTATTCTAGTGGACAAAAGGAGGGCTGAGCTTTTTCTTGAGGGAAAGACTCATCCTGAAGAGAGAGAGGGACAGGACAGGACATTGAGGTCACGAATGTTACGCTGTGGCTTGTGAGTCCACAAAGTTTTTTCTTCTATTTCTCTTCCTCCTCCTCCTCCTTTTCTTACTTTGACTGAGGAATTTTGTTTTACCTCTTCGTTCGGTGGAGAAAGTAGAAGGGAGAGTAAAGAGGAGAAAGGACTACACAAAGTCCCATTTTATGAAAGGATGGAAAGATTCTATTTTCTATCTTGTTATGTATTTGTGAGTTTGAAAATTTTATGATGAAATTTTCACATTTGGATTTTATGAGGGATGATGTGTGTGTGTGGGAATAAGGGAAGGAGGGGAGGGAAAAAATGGAGGAGAGTATCCTTCTCATCATGATCATCGTAATATTTTTTGATAGGTCGTCTCTCCCTCATCCTATAGAGGGTATAATGTGTGGAGTCTCATTTTCTAAATTACTTGGGTACACGCAGGTCGGTTATTAGTTATGATTTTAATTACGGGTGGAAGTGAATACGAGGATTAAAGTAGATAAACAAAGAGAGTGACCTCATTGGCTCGCTCCACTGCTCCTCCTCTACTCTTGTCTAGTGTGTGTGTGTCGGCTTTCTGCAACTCCATTCTCATCTTGTTGTTCTTGTTCATTTTTTTCTGCGTGTGTGTGTGTGTTTTGTCTCCCTCCCGTCTCCTTTGATCATCATCATTATCATGTCGGGTTCTGGATCAATACAGACAACAGACACAGGGAGGAGAGAGGAGAGGGAGAATCGTAATCAGGGGGAACTTGTCCGGATATGAACTTGCTGCTCATGTGATAATTTCATGTGGTACAACACAACACACACACACATCAAATGACTCTTAGCTTTCCATGTTTCATAAGCCACAACCAGCTACTTTCACTGGTGCTTTATTTTTAATTATAAATGGTAGATGACAGGATTTGGGAAAGCTTAGAAGAGAGTGTAGTGTGGAGTACTTGGAAAAAAGAACAGATTAGGGGTTATCGTGTGTCTCAATCTTTTCCGAGTATTTCTCGGTGTGGGGGGTGTGTGTGTGGCGAGTGTAGGTGTTCCAAAGTACATAGTGGGAAAGTAGGTGGAATGGAGGAATCACATAATGGCTAATGCGTATACCTTGTCTTTTAAATAGAAATGAGGATTACAGGCATTCATTTATCTTAGATTTGCCCCTTCAATTCAAATGAATAGCCATGACGTCATCGATATTCCATTTTTTCCAGCTTGTTTCTTTTAACATTTAGACATTATACATTCTTATTCCTTTGTGCTCATTGCGAAGATTTGATCAAATATACATATGATGAATATTCTGGATACTGACACGAAGGCTCTATACTGTCTAAAATTGATTAAAATTGGGTGGATTCAAGTTTATTTTGTGTTTGAAGTGGGTTTTACAGAAATTCAGTTTTGACATTTCCAAAAATATTTAAGTGTTCTGGGAAGATACTGTTTAAATTGTATTTTGGGTGCAATTACTAAAAGAATGTGTGTGGATGAGGTTGTGTGGGAGTGTGTGGAGAAAAATAATGAATGCTAACATGTAATCATTCAGAGGAAAGCATGATAATATAATATAATTTGGGTCGTCACTGGGAGTCTACATTTGAGGGGAAATGGCTTTGCTTTTGCTGTTGCTATTCAGCGAAATTTTCTTTTGTACTCTCTCCTCCTCCTTTCCTCCGTTCCGTTTTTGTCATGTTGAGAAAAAAAGTGGAGAGTGGAGTGTAGCTCAACGCTCAAGTGAAAAGGAAAATGGTAGAGAGAGAGAGAGTTTTTTTCCTGATATATTTTAGGCACTCCCGTTTACTATTTAGGTTGTACGTTGTGAGGTGGGGAGAGTTCCATGTTGGAACTTATGCATACTACTTTCTTTGTTACATTGTGTACTCTTGCAAATACGTGGATTCTGTTTCTTCTTCTTCTTCTTCTTCACGGTGCTTTGTATTTCTTTGTGAATTGTGTATGGAGGACTAGCATGTTCCGAGTACGTTGTAATGTGTGTGCGTGAGTGTAGGGCTGTATTTGTTATAAAGAGAAAGAAATGTGAAGAATGTCTTTAAGGAGGAGTCCCTCTTTCACTCTCTCTCTTTCTCTCCCTCTAACGATTTGACACAGTTGGGTGTACCAGTATACACTCTATAATAATGTTATAAATGTGAATGCACACACAGAAAGAGGGAAAGAGAGTTTGCATATATTAAGGAGTGTGGATAGGAATGTCTTGTTGCCTACGTCAGAGCTCAGTGGCCGCCGCTCCTACAATCTAGCATACTACTGTAGGCTGGCTACCTCCCACGAGGGGAAAGTTGAGGTGGCAAGAACCCGGGACCATTTTCGGCACGTGGCACTTTCCTTTTTCCTCTGTGCATTCCAGAGTGAAAGAGACTTTGGCCTAGTCGTTTGTTTTCCCTCTTTGTTGTGGGGGCGATGAGCTCTTTCTGTCTTCCTTCCAAAACTATTTCTAAAGGGTAGGCCAAGTGTGGACAAAAGATAGTTTTAATCAGTATTTTTATGAGAAAATCTCTAGAGACTATAGTTCAGCGAGAGATGGGAATGAGAGCCAGACTTTCTTTAATGGCCTTTTTCCCTGATTTTGAATTTTATGGATATATCATGGAGTCTCATGTGACGACCCAAATTGTAGATATAGACAAGACCAGGTTTTTCTATTTCTAGGCAGTTGATTGAGGTCAAGACTAATAGTGGAAATGTGTATGTATGGACTGTGGATTTGAAAAACAATTTGACATACCATTACATTAATTGTACGTCCTTTTGTTTTGTCCATGGATTGTTGATCTCACAGAGACAGTAAACGGTGTACGTAAATATTTTTTAATAATTGTTTGTCTCACACATTTCTGTCAATTACTAATTTACATGTGTTTGGTTCACTTTTCAACTGAGGGTTGTGTCATGATTAACTTGAACTGTTGTTATTTATAAACTGCAATCCACTGAATTACGGAAATGTCATGTTTACTTTGTGAAAAAACCTGATTAAAAAAAAAATTTTCAACAACCTTAGCTGACAAAGTTACTTTTTTACTTTCGAGTGAAAAAGGTTTTTTTTGAATCTTGACAAATACATGGAGTGTACATACATGGGCAAGTATGGGAGTTGTATAAATATTTTAACACATTGAAATACTCAAGTAGTTGTAGTCTCTTTTTTTTAAGATAAACTTTTGAAAAGGTTATTTATTAGAAAATCATTTTTCCCCAAAGTAAAATTCGGCGCTGTTTGTGAGTGGAAAAAACAAATTTGGAACGGAGGAGAATTAGGCAGGAGTACACTAACAACTTGTATGCCACACACACACACATAGACACACACTCACACACTACCCTATCTCTTATAATCAATGACATTTTTGATGAAGGTTTTTTTCTTGAGAATATATTGACACGAAGATTTATTATTTACCCATTCTCAATGTGTTTATTTTTCTTCTCAGAATGTTTACAAGTGACTGTGTATTGAGACCATATGGTCCGTATGTATGTGTCATGGGAAGAGACTTTGTGTGCCTTAAAAACTGTTTAGAGAGTGTTTTATGTCAAGAGAAAGAAAAAAAACAAGTAAAGGGGAAGTGTGTTCATATTATATTTAGTGTGTAGTCAGCTCATATAAAGTGAGGGAGATAGAAAAGAGTGGGAAGGAATGGTCGTATTATTTTAGTTGAGAAGGTCAACATTCAATTTTAAAATAGGAGAGAAAAAATTTACCGAGGAATCACAAGGGATAAATTTATACACCAATATAGACAAAGAAAGGGAGGAAGGTTACCCAGATACGGGAGATATTTTATGTGTTTGTATTTGTGTGATAAAGTTGTGGACGCACCTTTCTCCTCCTCATCCTCCCTCCTCCAGTCTTCAAATATAATGGACAGACATAAAAAAATGGCAATTAAATTTTGTGGAGGAAATGAGCGTTCTGGATCAAAAATCAATGCCTTTGGTTCATTAGTCAGTTCACGGGGTAGGGATATTTGACGGGGAGGAGGCTGATAATGAGGAGAAGGGAGTGTACGAGTTCATTGGAGCTGATGCAGGGAGAGAGTAAAGTTATTGGGGTGTGTGTGTGCCATGCGGTGGCTATACTTTTGGAATATATTATACATATCTTCTGTGTATAGGTATGGATAATGGGGGAAAAATAGAGTGACTCTGTTGAATATGAAGGGAAAGGATTGGAAAGTGTGTGTGTGTCTGTGTACGTAGGGAAAAAGTCTAGCTTTCTACAAACGGGATAGTTTTCTCCAAGTTTCCCTCCTCCTCCGATCCTATCAGTTATCTCCAGTCAAGTGTGTCAAGTGAAGTAAAGTGGCATGAAAATGAAATGGACGGTCTTAGCTTGTATGTCATTTAAAGTTGTAAAATTAAATGCTCTAGTCTCTCCCTTATATTATATTGTATAGATATATCCGAACGTAACGAGGTAGGAACCTAGATCGGTTTTCAAAATGTATCAGGATGAAGCCAGGTAGATGCTTAATAGATAGACCCTTAAATATGAAAGGAGATAGAGTCAGACAGACCCTGACTGTGTATGTATGTACCGTGTGTGTGTGTTCCAAATATGGCAAAGAAGTGAAACTACTTTCTCCTGCCTTCCCTCCTCCTCCGCTGAACGCCATCATATCTATTTCTAAAAGTACTCGTGTACGTAGTGAGTACGGAGAGAGAGAGAGAGAGTTCTATTTCCGATGCGTGGTCGTAAAGAGCCGAACCACGTTTTTCTTGACCGTATTTTTCCCCTCCATGGGACCACTCACACTGAAGCCCAGTGAAATTCCAAGTAAAATTTTCTCTCCGTTGTTGGTTTATGGGTGGCTCCAGGAAATCTTTTTGGTATTACGTACTTTCAAACACACACACACCCGGGGTAGAAAGGAGTAGAAGGCAAGGAGTGAAGTCAGAGTCGTGTTGAAGACTTTCAATTTCATGCTTGGTTATTTACAAGTGAAGCAAAAATATATGTTGGGACCAAAACCAATACTGTTTGGATACCCCCCATGTGTGTTTGTATGTGGAATTTTGAACAAAATTTCATTTACGACTACCCATGGGAAGTTTGAGAGAGGAGAAAGAGTCTCTTCCAAATGTCACAACATGCTGTCATAACATTCATGAGTTCTTATGTGGTGTTGTGGAGTTGGTGAGGAGACTCCTTAGCAACATTGATATGACTCTAATTAAACACACTGGGAAGCTCTTGTACAATCTCAATCACATCCGCTCCAATCCCAATTATGACTTTATACTTTCTCTGTGATCCTCTCTTTCTCTCTCTCCCTTTCTTTATCCTTCACATCACAGAGTATTGGACATGTGGTTTCTCTCTGTGTAAAACAATCCCTTTGTTTACCCCCTTCTTTTCTCCCTATTCTTCCTCCACTTCCTGAACCTCTGAGGTCTGGAAGAGGCATGTGTAGTGAAACTGTGTCAATTTACAATTACTGAGCACGCAGTGCGGTGAATCAAAGAGTGAGAGAGGAGGAGAGACATTAGATTTAAATGTATTCAAATTAGGTAAACGGATAGCTTTGACTAAATAATAATATTAGTAGTGGCTTGTGTGTGAGTTGGTGTCTGGTGGAGTATGGATATTGATTTTGACTCTCCTCCGCATGTAAGGATAAATATAAAGAAGTTTCCCAGAAATGTGTGTCTCACTCACATTTTAATACTTTGAAAGATATTGACGGGAAGGAGGTTTCATAGTTGAGTTATAACAGGATTGCTCTAAATTTGGTGAATATTGTAGTGACTGTGAGAGTGTGTGTGTAGATTGTATGGCGTGACTCAAAATACTAATGTAGTGTAAAATGTTTCGACACAAAAAAATAGAGTACAAAGTAGGACGGATTTTTTTCCCAACAGTTTTTCCCAATAGCATAGACTATTGTGGTGTGTACATTAAAGGAGAGACCAAGGACTGGGAAAGGAAGGATGATGATGATGGAGGGAGAAAATATATAAAGTAAATGGAGACGATTAAGATTTTTCTGGCTGAGTAGATTGCGTGGGTGGTTCTCTTCGGAGAGGAGCCTAGGCTGACTGAGAGGAGAAGGCGAAATTTCTTAGAAAGTCTGCTCGTGAATATGAAGAAGAGAATTTGAGAGGAGGAGCAGACGAGAAGATCCTTGGATTTGCAACTGATGCTCTCCCTCTCCATCACACACAATCTGAGTGAGTGTATGTGTGTGTGCGTGAAAGTCTTTCAAGTTTATACAATTTTTTTTGAGGGCGTAGGTAGAAGAGGGAGGATGATGTACGTTTTAATCTGTTATATTTTGACTCAAGGTACACTCACATATATTTATGTATGAGTATGTGTACTCATTACAGATTGCTAATTTGATTGGCTGCAAGTGTCGGTTCTTTGACGAGTCGATGGAGCCGACGGTAGATATATATACACACACACACTCGAGACAGCTTTTTCAAAGTGGTGGAATTGAGAGAGAGAGTAGAGTTTAAACTGGCCCTAGTAAAATTAGCCATCATGATGATGGAAAACTGCTTTTGCAATTTCTTCCTACAGTTAGCACACTAGTTAATTCTTGACTTGAGTCAGACACACACACACACAAAGAGGAAGAGTTGTTATGAGAGTGAGAAGTGAGAAATTAGAGACAAGTGAGTACGTACAGAGAATGAGGGGAGAAAGAGTGTGAGAGAGGGAGACTGACGAACGAGATCTCATGAATCTGTGATGAATGCGTGCCTAAAGTCTGACGGCTACGTTTGTGCATTATTAATTAGTGAGCCGTCAACTTCATTTCCCTCCTTATGTATACTCGTGTATACTTCTCTGATCCACATACATGTATAATCTTTTCTTTAGTTATCTCTCAGCGACATTATGCTGAGGCTGTGTGTGTGTGTCTGTGACGTTACGAGTGTTCGGCTCTTTGCAAAACTTGACTAAGATTATTGAGATTAGAATTAGCATTCACTTGGAAGGAGGGAAGAGGGACTTTTTGATTCTTATTTTGGTCTCCTCATCCTCCTTCCACTTTTCTTCGAGGAAAAAAACTATTTTTCTTATTCACTGAAATCTTAGAATTTAATCATTGTACAGTACACACACACACAACACACACAGCCTCTTTCTCTTCTTTTATGTGTGAGGGTGAGTAGCACGTTTTCCACTCATCCTCTTTCCGTAATTAAAAAAGAAGATATATGAGAACGGAGGAAGACCATCGTAGAACAAGAATTTCTTTTTCAAACTGACCTTTGGAACCATCCTTCGTCTTTAAACTGGTGTGTATAATGCTTTCTGAATGTTTGTACATACACTCAAGTATTTTACAAGATGGATTAAAGGGAGGATATTCTGACCTGACCTTCTCAATTTTTATTATGTCTGTTGTTTGCATCTCAAATTGTGCGGGATATTAGCATTAGAATTAACATGGGATTTGACTAGGGATTATGATGATGAGATTCTTCTTTGCTTATAAATAATAAATTATTACCTCAATCCTCTCTTCCCCCTCTTCTACTACTACCTCTTCTACAAATGATTCAGATTAAAATAAAAAATGAAGTATGAATTGCAAAGATTAAAGACATAAACATAAATTAGTTTTCTTCCTTTTCCCTGTCATCTCTGTACATATGATATAGTATTCTGTTTGCATCACACACACACAACACCTTCTGTGAATGTCTTGTTTTTTATTGTTTTATAGTTGTCAATTAGCAGGTGCTAATAATACACTCTCGTTACTTATTATTTATGATTATGACTTGTTCACGCCTCAGTCCATTATGGTGCTAATGCCGCTACTAATTATTTTCTCCAGCTGTTTTCCTCAACAGTCTACCACTCTCTTTCTCGCTCTCTCTCAGAAAACACACACAGACACACAAGAGCCAATGGTGATGAGGCTGAATGAGCCATTTGTATATTATAATTAAGTTGTTATGTTTTTCCATCCTTCTTTTTTTGTGCAACCAATTATCACACACAGAGACAATTCTCTCTGTGTCCCATACTCCTGTAGGGGGTCTCCCCCTTTACCTTCTTATAATCGAAGGGAAAGACTTTTTTTAAAATAGTGAGTAGGCATATAATTTTTTTATGAGGAAAGACGTTAATTCTTTTTTTTTTTATTTTTAATAGTTGTTTATGAGTAGGAGGAGAAAAAAATTAGTCTCTCATCTTCCTGTCCTCTTCAATGTGTATTAAATTCTCTAATTTTTTTATCCATTATTTATTCTCTTTTTATTTACGACCAAGACTCTTTCTCTCTCTCTCTCTTTCTGCAATTTTACTCATAATTTACGGCGTCATCATCAGCCTCATCCTCTCTCCTTATAAATTTTTTTATTATGGAAAACGAGGTGTGTGCGCACCACCCGGTCGTTTAATATTAATTGGTAATTTAATTACGTGAGTGGGGAATTAGGAGGGTCGAAATATTGATAAATAGTCGCACACATCCTACATAGTTCTCGTGTGAGAAGAAAGACGAGACAAATGGAAGACTATGGATGAGAAAAGGTTATGGAGAGAGGATCGTCGTCGTGGGACGTTAGACACTCCATGGCCCAGACTGTGTAGAATGACAATGGACATGACAGAGTGAGACACACACAAATACATGTACATGAGCTCCGACTCTGATGAATGGGGCTGATGACTTTTCCATGTTTAGTCCTTGCTGCGTTTTTGACACGAGATGAATACATAATATGTATGAAGAGAGGTGAGGAGGAGGATGAGAGAGAGAGAGTTGATATTGAATCACAAGGTGGTGGTGGAGACACGTCTAAAAATGTGAACGTAATGCCTAGTGCATTGAATACCATCATCATTCTAGGGTGTGAAAAGAATGTGGGAGGACTTGGAATGAGAAATCAGACACACACATACATAGAAAGAGAAAGAGAGAGAGAGAGAGAGAGAAAGATTTTGGCCTCCTACTTTTTTGGGTATGGTGAAGGTGAGGTGTTGGTATGACACATAAGAGAGAGTAGGAAAGGTGAAAGAAAAAAGAAGAAGAATAAAAGTTGAGAATTCCAAAAAATTCGTGCGTGAAGTAGCTTGATTCTTTGCTAACGAGAAAAGATTGTTAACGCTCAAGAAAGTCGATGGAAAGAGGGAGAGAGTGCAAGTGGAAGCGGAAGTGAAAGTTGAAAGTTATAGGTGGCCAAATCTTCTTGATCTTTGACTTGACTCGACGTCTCCCCCTTCTCCTCCTCCTCACCTTCTTGACTCTTCTTTTCTCTCTTTTTTTGGGGTCCAATCAGGAGGAATCTTGTAGTTGTGCCTCCGTGTGTGTATATGTGTTAGCTGTACATAACTGTATATGTATATTAAGGGCAGACAGAGAAAGAAAGGGTATAGAAGGGAAAGTAGTAGTAGTAGTAGTAGTAGTGGAAACACTGCCATGGAATAGTAATGAAGGAGACTGGGAATGGGTTGACTTGATTCTTTTGTACAGTGGGTCGTACTCGTGGTACTGTAGTAGTAGTTGTAATACTGACACAAGAATTCTTATCGCCAGTTTCGGAGAAAAAAATAGGAAAAGGAAAAGGACGGGTGTACATACAGAAAGAGAGAGAGAGAGAGAAAAGAAAGATGTGAATGTGGAAGTGTAGTTCAACACTAGTAAATTCAAGATGGATCAGTAGTCGCATACAGATAGTAATAAACACTTTTTTCTCTCTCTTTTCACTACCACGCTCAGATGACATGTTTTTGCTTTCTTCATTGTGTCCCCTCAGCCCAGACAGGGATGTATACACGGAGGAGGAGTGTGTGTCTGAGAGAGAGAGAGAGAGAGAGTCATGGAGAGGTCCAATGAATGTATGATGATGTGAGCATTGTCGTATCATTATCATAATACACACACTTCACATAGACACAAGGAGAGGCGTATCATACCAATCAGACTAAAAGTATCTGTTAAATGTTTCTTCTGAGGCAAAGTACACAATCACAGGTATATATATGCTTTACTATATATGTGTATATATGGGTTGAATTTGTGTGTCAGAGGATGAGACGAGAAATTGGATATTTAGAGAGTAAATAGTGCAGGCAGTGTATACAAATATTAGAATTGATTGAAAGTTTCTCTCCCCCTCTCCCTCTTTTTATGTATATATAAGTGGAAGCACTTGTGTGTGTATTATACTGTCATATACTTACTGCTTGAGCACTTTGAGTCGTCAATTCTTTACAGAGGGGACTTTGTACAGGCAGAAGAATCCTTATTACAGATATTTGAACAACATCTTTTTTTCCTAAAGAGTCACCCACCCTTTCTCTCTCCCTCCTCACCAATGTACAAAGACTAAGCGTTCTCTGTTTACTTTGATACCTCCTTTTTTCCTGTTTCTCTCTTTTCCTTCTTTCTCTCTCTGGTTTATCCTTCCTTATCAGATTTCTTTTTGGCTTTTTATCTGTGCACTTGGAATTGACGAGCCAAGAAAGTTATACGTGCATAGACAAACAGTTTTTTTTCTTTTTTCGCTGGAAGGTGTAGGGAAGGGGGATGTGTGTGTGTGTCTCGTTAGTATCTAAATCGGTCCAAATAAAAAGTGTAAAAAATGTGTACAATTGTGTAGTGTATGGAATGGAGGGGGAGGGAGGGAAAAGGGGAAGTGGGAAAGCTTTGTCGTTGTACAGATAATCACGACTATTATTTTCATGGGCATGGCATTGACATGGTGAAATGTGTGTGAGTGTTCATGTGTGTGTGAGGGCAGATGGTTGGGGAGAACTATAAAGAGTTGATTGTGTGATACATTTTTATACATTTTTTACACAATTCTTGATCTTGAAACTCTGGTAAACAAGAAACAAGGGATTGTGTGTATACATGTACACTTGTGTTTATTTTAACTTTGATTTTGTTGATCTAATCCCTTCTCTCTCAGTCAATCTAATGTACATGTCTTGTTTTTGTTTCCTTGTTCAGATCCTAAAATGAAAGGAGAAAAAATCGGTTCAAAAAACATATCTTCCTCGGAATGGATTCTATTGGGTATATACAACTATTTTCGCATACACAGTTTTTTTTAATGTTTTTCATTGTTAACATGGTCCATGATGTGAATTTATTAACAATGCCTTTATATTTTCATTTATAGAAACGCTAGACTGTCGGGCTAGTAAGTACTTTTTTGTTGAATTTATAAAATTTATGGATTTATAAATTGACAAAATTGATGTCAAGTGAAGGCGGTAGTCACTGAAAGTAATATTTTATATTTTTGTCATTCTGATATTCAAATTGTAATTCGATTTTCTGTAGACCGTCCGTTGCACACAGGGCCATTTCTCACAGTACAGAGGAGACGACGACGACGAAAATATGTAAGTCTCCATGGAATGACTCAGTTTCTTTGTCTTCCCTCTCGTCTTTTTCTAACCCTTTTTAACTCAAACTAATTTGACTGACGATATCCATTACTTTGATGTGTGTGCGTGTGCGTGTGTATGGATGAAGCATGTAAATTTTACCATACTTGTCATTTAAAATTATCGTAACCTTTTTTTCTTTGTGTCTTCTTTCTTCTTTTTCTCTCACGCCGTTCTTAAAGGTGCGTACATATTTATTCAAGGACCCCACTCTGATTGATGACCTCTCCGTGTATCAGACTAATTTCGTCCTTGATCGAATCAACAATTGGGAATTTAACGGTGAGTTTGGAAAGGCATTTTTGAACCGTTAGAAATATGCAATTATCCAAATTTAACTAAGTAGAATAAAGGTTTTAAGAAAATACAAAAGACATTTATTCTAAATGTTACTTTTTCTTGATTCAAAATTTATAGCTTTTATACTAGATAATGTGACGGGAGGTAAGTCGAATTAAATCACTTAAAAAAGCAATCGCAATTTTCAATTACCTGCATTATCCTACATGGAGTTCATATGTGCTTTGTAGTGATTACTGCCTGGTCTTCCTCTTGCTCTTTTTCCATTCATAAAAATTCATTGTCCTTATTACAAACAGACAGATTTGTACCCACAGTATATGTGAACGGACTTAATATTATTCATGTAGACGTGTGGAGTATTAGTCATGAATCTTGTCTGTGAGGCGGTAGAGCACAATTGAGTTCATTCAAATTGTATATAAATACAAACATTTGTAAACATTACGTAGTACGTTTTTTTCCCTGTCGAATCTTGTCAACTGGTAAATATTGTGAGTGGTTGTATTCAGGCGCATGAATTGCCTATATCTTATCATGTGTACCTTTTCCTCCTCCTCCTCTCCCTTTCGCATAATCTTGATTGATGATAATTATATATTGTAATTGTGACTTGTTTATTGTTGTCAGTCTAGTTCATGATATGTAGAAACTACTTAATGCTCCGACTCATTTTACTTTTTATCTCTATCATCCATGTTACAGAACAGAAAGGGAATTAATGCACTGCAATTTATTGACTGTTTGCTTGTGTGGCCAATGTACATAAATTGTGATGTGACGACTTAAATTTTGTGTACTGTGTGCGTGTGTGTTTGGAGATTAATGATTTTTAAAAATGTTGATATTCCACCTGGGTCTGCTTTTTTAAATTCATTCATTGAATTGACTCTTGAGTATATCTCTCCATATCCTGTTTTTCCTATTGCAAAACCGCGATATAAAATAGTTAGAGCAACAATTTTTAATTTAACATTTAAATAGACGCTGTAAATTGTACTGAAAGATTGCAGTTAGAATCAAAAATACTACTATAAATAAATAATTCATCATCATGATTGCTGTCTCTCTCTCCCATTAAATCCTATTTAACTTACCACGAACCTACTTACTACGAACTAAGTGGTTTAACCTGCTGGGGAATTAAATAAGCCGATTGTTTATTCATCACTTTATTTTTTCCCAGTTCAAAGTGTGAACTGGCCATTTTTTTATCACATTTAATTTTGTTTCCTCTGTTGACTAATAACGAAATACAAGTAGTAATGCGTCGTAGACACTCATCCATTCATCCTAAATAGTGTACATAATACCTTTTTGTGAATTCCGTCTCCGTCTCCTGTCATAATAACAAGTACCAGGTATTTTGATGTAATGTGTCAGAGATGTGTGTTGTAAAATAACTTTCTGCTAAGTTGTCTAGCTGTATGATTTATATACTGTTATTTGTTGACCACAATTCCAGTTTGTGCTTTATGATTCAGCTTGTTTTTTTTACCTTATCTAGTATACTAATGATGCTAATTACTTATTTCTAAAAAATATATTTACAACTTGTTTTTTAGGCCGTCCACTTCCTAATCTATGTGTTCACCTATTCAAAGCTTATGGACTACTACAACACTTTGAGTTGGATCCGGTGATTGTGTGGAAACTCTTCTGTAAGTATTATTCATCATTATCAAAAAAGGACAATAAAAGTTTATTATATATGTGTGTAGGCTGGATTCTAGTAAATAGGGAAGTGTAGAGCATACCTATGTAGGTATTCGGGTCATTTCTCCTCATAGAAGGTAGACAGTATTGAAATGATGAGAAAAGCAGGGAAATCAGGAGTACCGTCGAGTCCACATTGGCATTACTAGTGTAAACAAAGGGAGTGAGACCATCTCTATTTCTTTGGAAATTCCAGATGGAGATTATATAAGATAATAAGAATAATAATTTATTCCTAGGTCGTACGTAAACCAGAGGTAAAGAGGATTATACAATATATATCGTATTGTATACATAGTTGGAGAAATGGAGTATAGTACACACAGTATAGGATGAAACAAGTCATGCGAAGAACAAGGAAAAGTATCAAGTATAATGACGACAATGCAGAAAAAAATGGCAACGTCCGCAGATTCATTAGATGAACTGTTCTCCCTCCACTCCTCCTCCTCCTCTCTTCTGTTTTATTTGTGGAAAAAATTCTCGCTCCAAATGTCCGTCCGTTTAGCAAAGATTTTCATGGATGAAAACAATTGATGGTGGAAAACGATGGGAGGGAAAAGCTGGAGGCAACCAGGAGAGAAGCATCGGAGGGAGAAATGAGAGTCCAGAGTCTACAAAACACGGGGATGGAATGATGAGCAGACGTCTTGAATTGAGTTTGCTCTTGGTATTTCTTGTTCTATATTTGCCGATATATAACAAGAAGATTCCACGACTCCCGCCCCTTCTACATGTCGTAGGTTCCAGGGGTTCCAGTCAGTCACAGAACATTTTGCCTTTTTAAAGAAAAAAGCAAACATTCTTGGATGCTCTTTCTACTCATCCGGTTTTAATACGAGAATAGATTTTTTATATAAAAAACTTTCAGTGAAAATTTTGAAGGGGAACAGTTTGTCCGCAGATTTTCATTACCATACAACGTGCCCATTTAGTTTTTCAGGGCAGAATTGGGATTCTGGAGTTAGGAAGAGACTGTGTAGCCTCATCTCCTACGACATGTATGACTGGGAATGGCTGGGAATGTGTACAGTAAGAGAATACATGAGAGAGAAGTAAAATGGGAGGTGAATGTCTAGAGAAGAAAAGAACTTGAGGCAAGGAAGAAAAGAAGAAAGCATTTTGTCTCCTTTCTCTCTCTCTCTCTCTCTCTCTCTCTCACTGTCTTCACATACACACATTCTCGTTCTATTCATTTGATTCGAGGCGGTGTGTGTAGCTGAGAAGACCATTCGATGGATGGATATACATTGCACATATTAAAGATATAGATATTCTTCATTACTCTTTTTTGTGGAACATTTTCCCTCCCTTTTGTTCTCTCTCTCTCTTCCTCTGTGAGTGTACGTCCGTATTTTTATCCATAGTCAGAAATGGTTTGGTGGACGTGAGCCTGGAAAATCAAGAAGAAGAATTCTACATCTCCTTAACGGCACACAGACACTCACTCCATGACTCGTACGCTTTTTTTACTTTTCCGCATCAACATCCATTATGTACTCTCTAAGTATATGCGTGTAATGTAATATATCATACACACACACGCTGCTGTGTGTGTGTGAGGGAGAGGAAGATGAGAGACTTCACAACAACAGTAGTACATACTTATAAGTGGAGGGAGGAGACGGGGGAATAGTTGAACGTAGCAAAATTAAAATTCGGACACGCATTCCAATTCATGTATCCTGGGCAGCTCCCAACTCGACTCGGCTCAACTCTACTCTACAGATACTCTGTGCTCATGATATTGCCCGGGTAGTATTAGACAAATAGATAAATGAGCGAACGAGCCCCACTTTCATTTCCTCTTTAGAATTAATCTTTGGAAACTTTTTGAGGATAAACTTTCTTTTTTTAAAAAAAAAAAAAATAATGAACGGACGAACGACGGAGAGTAAAAAAATCAGAATTTTAAATTAGAATCTTTCTACAATGTTTCTTGAGCAAAGATAAAGTGTGGGGAGGGGGAGGGGTGTGGGTTTTGATATAATAAAACTAATGTATGACGTATGGACTTGGCTCTTAGAATTGCAAATTAAATATTCGCACATTTGAAAAAATAATCAAACAAAGGAAGAAGAGAAAACGATAGAGAAAGAGAGAGAGAGAAAGAGGAAAAAGTTATTAATTTTTTTCAAGAATATGAATATAATACATTTTCCACTCATGCTACTTATTTCCATTACAGCTATAATCGAGGATGGGTACCATTGGAGAAATCCTTACCACAATGGAGTGCATGCAGCGGATGTGACGCAAGGTAAAGGATTGATTTAATTTCAACGTTACTTAACATCTAATAATCGTCATATTTAATTGTCAAGAGATTAAACGCTCCTGTTTATTGTACAAGGTGAATAAAATGGAAATTGAAAAAGTAATAATGTATTATTTCCTTTTATTTGTCAAGCTATGCACTGCTTTCTGCAAGAAAGTATGATTCTGTAAGTAAAAACAACTTTTTTTTCTTAAAATTTTTTGAAATGAATCCATATATTTTCACTTTAACTAACTCTGCTTCTATCAAATTTTTTTCCAGATCCCAATTGACACCCTTAGAGATTTTTTCTGCTATCATAGCTGCCGTCACTCATGACTTGGACCACCCTGGAGTGAATCAACCTTTCCTAATAGCCACGTCAAATCATTTAGCCGCCTTATACAAGGTACAAAAAAACTTCCCCATTCATGAGTGTTCCATATCTCATTCGGAAAAATATTTCCACGTACTTTCCATTTTTTTATATATTCCTTTTCTCATGAATTCATGACCCTGTCATGGAATTAATTAGTAGATATTACAAAGAGGAGTGGGGGTGGGGAGGGGGGAAGAAAGGAAGGAGCACAAAAAAATAGAGATGACATCACAAGATGATTCAAAGAAAGTTATGTGTTGGGAAGAAAAAAGGCCAAAAAAATTTCGTTCCTTACTGTGTCTGCGTCTGAATAGAGAGAGAGAAGGAGAAAGAGAGAGGAAAATAGAAGGGTAAAATACAAATTCCAAAAAAATGAAGGAAAGCAAAAGAGAAAGTAGGAGAAAGAGGGGAAGGACCACCAACCACGTTTTGATGGTGCATATATGCATTATTGTATACATATACATGTTTATATTAACTAAAGCGAGGATGTGAGTGAGGAAGGGAGTGTAGAATGAAATTTAAAGGCTATATGGAAAGTAATTTAGTTATCGATCCGTACTATTATAGATTTAAGCGTCTAGAGTAATTATCGCCGAAAGTCATATTAATGGTCCATAGATTAGTAGTTAGATTGCCGGTTTCAAGAAGAAGTAGAAGATGTGGAAAAGAGAAGTGAACAGAGTCTGTATGGATAGATGATGGGTATAGTGTGTGAATTATGAGTTGAGGATATACAAGGAAAAATATAAGGATGGTCCTTGTGTGTGTGTGTATATCTGTCTGTGTTGTACATGTGTATATGACCCAGAGAGACTCCTGTCCTGTCGTACAATTTTGGTGATTTTTTTAAAAAAATAAAAAAAAAAAGAAGAACAGTTTTATTAAAACTTGTCCCTACTTACTACTTATTCTTGGCAAATAGTGATTCAAAGTCAGTGAGCTAGAACAAAGCTGAAGCTATGGAGGATCGATCAGATTTTTTGGCAGTCTACAATGCAATGCATGGGGAAGAGGGAACACAACGTTAAGGAACTAAGATTAGTAGTACTCCAGGAGGAGGAGGAGGGAAGCAAAGCACAGCCTCTACCAACTCCATACATACAAAAGTGTATGTGCGTATACACAATTCTCTTCTGTGACCACATTCACATCTGTACTGCTATGTATAACGCCGTTGAGGGAGGAGGGAGTATACGAGAGAGAACTCATGATCAGAAATGCCGTGCAGTGGAGAGAAACTGATTAAGAATTCCTATATACTATGCCATTCCTCTCTGCCGTCACTGCACAATGTAGCATTTGACTGTGTGTGTATGTGTGTGAGTTGGGTTATATAGGGTAGGAGACCAAAGAACCAGGATATGCAGGAAGGCTCCCGCATGCTGCTGCTTTGGCTACAAGAGACTTGTCTCTCTCTTTTCTCTCCGTTCATGGCCCCCTGTTCCTTGCACGTGGATTCCAATGACGTAACAGGATTGAGCTCGGCTTCGGTTATTCCCGCTCTCTTTTCTAGTTTAGCCCTATATTCTCTCTCTCTCTCTCTTCTTCTCTTCTCTCGTTCCTCGCTCCTCTTTGTCCTCGCAAATTCAACTTTTTCGTGTGTGTGTGTGTGTGTGTGTGTGTGTGTGCAAAAAGACTGCTTCGTCACACACACACACTCACAACACACGGAGAGGAGAAACATAACCTCCTCAAATACTTTCCGTAGACATCACCACCACATTTGAATCTCGTCCTCGACATAGACAAGTTCTATACACGAATGCGTCTAGCTTTATCCTATCATTCAATCAATCACGTTAGCCTAGTTTATTTTACACTACTATTCTCCCTCCCTCCTCCTCCTCACACTCTCACTCTCACTTTCCGTGCATTACACAATCTTTCTATGATACACTCACTTGTACTTTTAAACAAGACCTAGCTTTAACCTCCGTCTGATCCGATTCCATTCTCTCTCTCTTTCTCTATTCTGGCTTGTAGTCGACGGTCGACACGGCTCACCTTTATTTCGTGTGGATTTACTTTGTTCATGTTATGTATTATACTGTAACCTGAATTAACGAATGTACTGCTTTTTTAGCAAACCCTGTGCCTTGGTATGTCATAGACTTATGATAAATGCCCTTTGAATGTCATGTGTGTGTGGTACAATAAGAGTTATCTCTGATACATTGTACAAAAATTTTCTTCTCCTTTTCTTGAAAGCTGAGACCCATTTTCTCTCTTCCTCCTCCTCCTTCTCCTTGTATCATCATACCTTGTTGTACCATTTTCTTTGCACTTTGCATGAGTAAACGTCGTGTCTTTGCATTGATAATGATGATGGTGATGCAGTTATACAAATGTCCTATTTAACTTTCTTCTTGCCTACCCTCTGTCTATTGTATCTGTACACAAACACACACAGTTTGGTTTATTAGCGTTACGGTCAACCGCCGTTTGTTTTGTCATTATTCGTGATGATGATGACGTGATGTTATATTTCCATCCATCCGTCATGTGTGTAATGTGTAGCTATTACATTGTTTCCATTTTGGGTATCTATTTATTATTGATCTGTAGTCCTGAGGATGAATAGCCTCATTATCGACCTTCCCCCATTCACACACACACATATTCTCTCCCTCACGAATGTGGCCAATATCAATGATTACGGGTCATTACATGGTCACACACGCACAAAAATTATGTTTTTCTCCTTTGTTCTGAGCGTCATGTGTGTACACAAATGTGAATATTGATTAGTCAATTAAGTTTTATAGGGGAGGAGGGGAGAGTGAGAGTATCATCATAAATGGATGTAATGTTATTTCTTAATCCTTGTCGTCTCATCTCATCCTTGTCGTCGTTCTCCTTGCCTATTTTCCCTTTTGTTTTCCCTTTTCTGGAGAAGAGATTGGAGGAGAGGAGCGGGAGCGGGTGGGGGAAATAAAAAATAAAATGGTTGATCATTCAGGTTGGGAGTTAGACGGGGATTGAAATATCATAAGACGATGACGACCTAAACCAATTAGGTGGAAACTTTTAAATAGTACCCGAGGGGGATGGAGTCCAAGATTTATGGAGCTCTAGAGAGAATGATAAGTCCACACACTCCACACATACATGTATATACAAACTGTGTAGTAAACCAAAGTCGTTGGTCCATGTACTTATGGAGAAAGTATGTTGAATCTGTTTATGTGAACCAATACTCCAAGCACAGACACAGGGAGACAGTAAAGAAAAAATAGGGGACTCAACAATTGATAAATGACCAACAGTGTAATGTACCATGAGAAAATTGGAATAATGAGTAAGATGTGATGAGATTTTTTCCCTTACTTTCCCCCACTTACTTAACTTTCTCTTTTTCTCCTTGTAGAACTCTTCAGTCCTGGAAAATCATCACTGGAGATCGGCCATGGGTTGTTTGAATGAAAGGTAAAATGATTTTTTCATAATTTAATTTTGAAACATTTTTTAATTTAATTAATTTTTAATCCTCAATAAGGATGAGGCTCAAAGTGTTTGTGTTTGGGTAGGATGAAAAAATCAATTTTCGATTTGGATTTCACTTTTTTTTACATAAAGTATAATACATTGTGCTATTCATGAGTACTACATAGTAAAAATGTATTAAATGTTTATGTTTAATTTAAAATTTGAATTTTTCTCATAATTTTATTTTCTATTTGGATTTGGATTTAATAGTGGAGTGAGTTCTGTCCTGGGTCCGGAACGTGTGGCCATAGTTGAGGAACAAATTCGATCTCTCGTTCTGGCAACGGATATTACCCGACAACAAGAATTTCTTATAAGGCTGAAGGTAAGAAATACATTCTCTATCTACACACACATACGAACTGTACGATGCACCACAATGATAATGGCCATTCTTCATGCAGTATAAATGAATAATTAGTCAAAAGATTTGGCACAACCATGTATTATCAATGATATGTGTTATTGGTTGCTTGTTGAGTTTAACATTTTGGTATTTTGGCAACCTCCTCGAGGGAGGACCAAGTCAATCCTGGTTATTTTTCCCCTTCTTTTCCTTTCTTCTTTGCATGAACTAGTCACTCCACTTCACCAACTTATGCAATGATTAGCTCGAGAAGAGTGTGTGTGTGTGCAGTATAAACTATTCTGTTTATACACCATGAATCTTTGGTACACAAAGGAAAGTCTTTTAATTCTGGCGTTAGATTGTAACGTCGGTGACATATGAAGAGCAGGTGCACCAAGATTTGCTCCTCTCTCTCAAGTAACTTAACTTGAAGTACTTTATGTGTGTGTGTGTTTTTGTAGGTTCTGGGCTGACTTGAACTTCTTTTTATCTCTACATATTTTTTTCCCTCTTCTGTGAAGCTACTCTTCAACAAAATTAGAAAAGTGTGACGGTTATAGTTTATTGTAGCACCCATTAAAGAGACCCTCCATAATGTGCTGTCTTGCAGTCAAATGAAGATGTCTATCTAAAAAGAGAGGAGAGAGTACGGAACATACATGTATTTGAGGGTTATTTTTCTGCAATGTTATCTGCATGCACGATAGTCAGTTTTGAAATTCCGAGTGGATTTTTTTGTTGTCCCTCTTCCAACAACTCTCCCTGGATACTATTGTATATGTACGTTTAAGGATAAAGTCTTAAATGTAGCTTTGTCACTACTAAAAATATAATTTCATCATTAATAATCCCAGGCACACAGTTGTGTGTGCCTGTGGTTTACAACCCTCACAATCAATTGCAAAATACACACAAGCATATATGTACCTAGAGCTTAGAGGGAGAGAGAGAAAACAAAGAAGAATGGCCATGTAATAAACGGAATGATTAATGAAAAATACTGTCACAAAAATGTTTAAAAGTACAGTTAGTATACCTACAAAATTTGACTCGTGTATTTTTCTCTGTCTCACCCACAGAATTACTTGGACATGGATACGCTGGGCATGGATGATCCCGAAATTCGTCATTTTGTCCTGCAAATAGCGTTGAAATGTGAGGAGTCTGATAATTAATTTAAATTTACAATGTGTCTGTGTTTTTGTTTGAGGTGTGGCTCAATTTTTTAATATAATTTTCCTTTTTTTTGTTCATCATCATCACAAAGGAGATTTTTTATTTGTAAAACCGAAAAATATTTTCAAACAAAAATCAAATTAATATAATTGTGATGGATTCACAGGTGCTGACATTAGTAATCCATGTCGCCCATGGGACATCTCACGAAAATGGAGTATGAAAGTTTGTGAAGAATTCTTTCGACAAGGGGACTATGAGCGACAACTCAGTCTTCCTGTCACCTCCCTCTGTGACAGATACTCTTCATCCGTCCCAAAAATTCAGACTGGTAATTTCATTTAATTCCTCCTCTCTCTTTTTCTTAATAATAATTTAAAGTACCTGACCTCTTCTGCCTACAGTCCCATCTTTAGTTCGTTACCACTTATTTTGAATTCCATTCCTATAGATTTTGTTTGTGTTTGTCATTCTTCTCCTGTTCCCACTCCTCCATTATTTGTTCTTTTAATCTCTTCCTTTTCAAACTTTTTCTTGTAAAATTTATTCAGTTAAGGGAGGGATCCAACAAAAAAAATTTTCCCAACAACGACATGTGTGTGTGTGCCTATCTCTCTGTGTGATGATATTAGAGGGGTGAAATGACATAACCTGGATAGAGGATAATCTAAATTTCAAATAATAAATTGATTTTGAAGAAAGTTAAGGGGAGGTTGGGAATAGCTGGCAATATAAATTCTGTACAAATGTGGAGAGGGGGGTGGCACAAAGGGCAAGGGAGTGGACAGATGCTTGTCTACTTTATAGATTGTGAAAAAGATGGAAGGGAAGAGGATAGAGTGGAGGTGGTGGATGAAAGAATGAGAAGGCACGGGAGGACTATCAATTGAAATTGATTTGACATTGCGTTCGCGTAAAAGAAAGTTGGAGAATTGAATTGTTCATTAGGCCAAAAGCAGCAGTCACTCTGAACTAAGGGAGACTCTTGGCTGGAAAAAAAAGATGATGGAAAGGAAGTAAGAAAGAAATTGTAAGGAGGAAGAAAAAAATTTCCCCATTTCCTGTACATTTCATATACTAGCGTGTGTGTGTGTGTGATATAACATGGTTTATATTAAACTGTACAATGTCTGGTCTGTCATACCTATAGGTATAGGTGTACTTTTGTACTTATAGATGTATGTATATTTAGAGATGGGACTGGAGTACATCAAAGGCTTTGTGCGGCTACAGAGTTTGAGACTTTGGTGTGTACAAGAAGACGAGGAGGAGGAGGAGGAGGGGGTGAAGCGATGGAGAAATATCGTGAGGAAGAAAATTCGAATTGGGATATTGGGATGGAGATGAGGAAATAAGGCAGGGAAGAGAGAGAGAGAGAGTGGCAGGACTAACAAATTGCCAATCATATCTAGCTCAGAATAAAATCTAGTTGAATAGCCTGTTTTGCATTTGATATGCTTCTCATTTCTATCAAAAGATGAGTTAACAAAACGTACATAAATATTCTTCTCACGAATCTCCCTTCTCTTGCTCATAGATATAGAGTAGAGGGAGGATTGTACATGTGTGAGAGTGAGAGTGTGTGTGTCAGTATGACTCCATGACATGCAGTACCATGCCAGTTGGCATGAGGATATGACATAAGTTTATAGAAGTCAGGGAGGGAGGGAGACAGTCAGCCAAACATGCCTCAAGAGAGGCTAAACTTAACGAAGACGAGGCCAGGAAATAAAACATTGTGCCGATGCGATGTTGACTCGACTACAATAATCGACTAGAGAAAGCCGAGAGCCTAGGGCGTTGTGGCTGCATGTACACTTTGTAATATCATAATATAATAGAATTGAGAGAAGAGAAGGATGACGAATCGACCGAGTGCGAGTGAGAAAGAGGGAGAAAACACAATATACTAATCATATGTAGGTACAGAACAACTACTAGTTTTACAAACTATTCGAAAATGTAATGTAATATAATGTGTATTATATTATATTATTGTACACATTTTGAGTTTCCATGTCAAGACGGCGAGTAAGTAAGGGAGAAGGGCAGTGTATCTTGTAGAGGAGGAGGATGGGAGACCAGTCCGTGTGAGAGGAAGGAAAAGAGAGACAGAGAGAGAGAGAGAAAAAATAGGGAAGAAAGAAGTGGGAAAAGTAGGAGGAGGAGGTCGACATGGAACAATTTATGCAATGAGCAAAAAGAGAGAGAGAGAGGGAAAGAGACTGAGCAGAGTTGGTTGAGACTCCTTATGAAAATAGAGGGGATTTTTCATTCATGTTGCAAGCATTTATTAGAGTGACTTGTAAGTCGTACGTACGTAACTTGACTCCTTCTCTTCCTTCTTTCATGGAGGACCAAGCAATGCAAAGCAACATTCAAACGAGCTTTGTATAATACACAGTAATATATGTAATACTATGCATAGATCTGACTGCTGTTGTTGTTGATGCTCCTTCAGTAAGAGAACTTCTGTATGTACAGTTCTTCCTACTTTTCTTTCCAGGGCTTTATTACTGGTTGTGTAGTGTGTACGTATAAAAGGATATCATCTGACTCTTGAAAATCTGAGGGAAAAGTCTTAGTGAATGCGGCCAGTGAGCCTTTCTCGTTTGACTGTTGTGCATAAATGTGTGTGTGTGAATGTATGTGTGGGCTCTACATTAATAGGTTGGAAGCGTTTCCGCTGATGCAAATTTTTCATAGTGTAATTTATTCCCCGCTCATCCAACTCTACTTTTCGTTAATATACATAGAATTTCTCCATTTTCTTCCGTTCTTCTTTTCATATGATTTTTTCCTCCTCCTTCTCCTCTTCCTCCTCCTGGTAGTTGAGAGGCGAGTTCATTTGAGCCGGCGTTTTTGGTTTCTACACACTAGTATTCTGAGTGTGACGACGAGGACTGAGCTGCCTATGGCAGGTTTAGACTAACTACTGAGGAAAATGTATGCAATATTATTAGTCGTAAGACTTGGATTTTGGACGGTTATGACGAAGAAATGTTGTACAGTGCAATTTGTATCCTATACATATAAAAGTACAAGTTATCCATGTTCATTCTCTGTATGGCTCTGTATGCCTAAGAAAAAATAAGCTCTATTTCTTTGTTGTGACGGATCCACAAATGTGTGTATGTGTGTGTATTCATTCCGCCTTCTTTAAAATACTCTGAATTCTTGAAATACTTACTTGGTGGAGTTCAAAAGAAAAATGAAATTGATTTACTATCCTTTTTTGCTTTTCTTCGAGAAACTCTCTCTTTCTGTGTGAGTGTTCCTTGCAGAAAGGTCGAATTTTGAGTCTGCGGCTACATGAGCCATATATTAAAAATTAGTAAAATAGAATGGAATGGTTTCGAGACGTTCTCAAAATGTTCATTCATGAGATAGAGAGAATGTACTCGTGTGGGGGGATATGGATACAAGTAAAGGAACTTTTTAATCGCATCAGTATGATTCAACTTGTATTTTATTACAAATTCTTTCAGGTTTTTATCAATTTGTGGTAAAACCACTGTTTACGGAATGGCATAGAATGTTAACGACCCCGCTGTCCACCTACATGATGCAGAATTTGGATCTGAACAAGACTAAATGGGATCAGATGTTACAAGATGAGGCAGCTCAGGGTAAGTTTTACTCAAAGTTTTCCAAGTCGACCGTAACTTGGCTTCCTTCTATCTGTCTCTTTGTAGACTATAGTAGTTATATACAGTACATAATATTATTTTCGATAAGTATGAGATATCATCCTAGACCTAATTGTTTCCTTTGATGGAGTGAACGGGTGAGATAATCAAAAACAAATAGTTTGGATGATGATGTACCTTTCTTGTTTGTTTTTGTGTGTCCATATAGCTGAAGTGAATGATTCGGATACAGAGGATTCCCAGCCGATGGCAGATGACGCAGATGCCGTCAGTTTGAATGTGTCAGGGATGGGTGAGGGAAGATTGAGGGAGGAGGGAACAGGACCAAGTCGGTCTGTACGATTTGATCCTCACACGACCATCACGACGGCGAGTGATTCAGAAAATAGTGACGGGGATGATGATGTTGGAGGAGGGAAAAGGTCTTCAAGTGAGTTTGGAGGATTTCTGGGTATTCCTGGACCATATGCTCGCCGGCATTCTATTGCCACTGGTCTAATGGGAAGTAATATTCAAGGTTGGAGTCACACACATAAATAATTGACAACCAAACTAATTTTGCAGAAGGCATATTTAACTAAATTAAAATTCTTTTTTTAGTCCCGGCTGGAGGTTTACAACCCATTAGTAGTCAAAGCGGAAGTACTCTAAGTATAACAGACATGGTCACCACATCACGGACAGTCGGGCGGACAGTGATAAGACGAGAAAGTTTACCTGGGACAAGGTGAATTGCGTATAAAAGTTGTATACAATAAATTTGTTTGGATTGAATGAAAATTAACGTGTAAACTGTGTATTTTTTTCCTTTAACTTTCCAGTTGTGCTCCGATGAGCTACTCTTCAAAAATAATTCTTCATTTACAAAGACTCAGTGCAAAGCAGTCAAGTGAGAGTTCAAGTAATGGTTCTTCCACAGTTGGTGCCACAGCTGGGTCTTCAGGTGATTTTGGTGATACTCCAGCCCCAACTTCACCCAACAGAATGGCTACATCAGACATCAAAAGTAGTTGTAGTAGCTGTTCCACCACTGATGAGATTCTAGATTGTGAGTATTATTCATTTAGTTTAGTACATTTTTTTCTGCAAAAAAAGGAAAACAAGTCTTCTGTGATAATTGACTGTGTACTTTATTTGATTATCCAGTTACATACAGTCTTCCAGAAACGGGAGGAAGTCGATCCTCAGGTAGTCCACGAAGAATGATTCATGATACGACTGATGTAGACGAACTTTGTCCAGGAACCAGCATCCTCTCGATGTCGCCCAATGTGACTCACGTGACGCTTCAACAGAGTGCAGATTTGGAAGATCAACGACGTCATCTAATACGACAACAAACATGTCCAGTTGTGAGTGTGACGGATGGGAGTGGCAACTTTAATCGACCAAGATTTTTGTCGGCTGCTGCAGCTGTCAGTCCAACGGCCGTCGCATCTTCATCAATAATTACTCAACACCGGTCACGGAATCGAAGTCCAGAGACAGGGGGTGATGAAGTTGGACGTTGTAGTGGTGGTAGTAGTAGTGAAGCTCTCATGTGTTGTGAAGTCATCTCAGAAGAGACTGACCGACAGAGTGGTGGCAGCTCATCAGCAGAAGCAAGTCCATTGGAAATCTACGTAAAACAATTCCCTCCAGTTTCAGATGATAATGATGGGGAGGCTCCACGTCGAAGAGAAAGTAGAGAAAGTTTGGATCCGGACAAACAGGATTGTGACAGCAATAAGACTGCATCAAGTGGTTCATTTGACACTTTTAATTACTCTTCCTCCTCATCCTCGGAAGCTCATCAACATCCAGGGCTCATGATGAGGGCACAAAAATCATCCTTTGACACGGAGGGTGGAAGTGTTGTTGACTGTAGCTTTGATGACAAAGATTTCCAAAGAGAAACACTCACAGAGGACAGTGAAAAGAAATCCTTATTTGTTAGATTCACAGCTGAGAATCAGGAAAAGGGAAAAGGAGGATTGATGGGTCAAGAGTCTCATCATAATACCTATGACAGTTCCACACAAACTGAGTCTCATGCCTCGGAGCAGGATGGAACTAAAAAACGAAGTTCTTGTCCACAAATTGGTTATGATCCTCAAGATTCACTTTTGTCAAATATCCCACACACTCCCGGGGGAAGTAATCGTCTTGCCAGCATTTTTATGTGGAGAAATAATCGTCTATGGAAGAGTCTGACGGAAGAGTCAGAGGATCCTCTAATGGAACTTAATGTGGAAGACCGAATTCCAGCAAGCTACTACCATGCCTGGCATGCCCAACTATCTCAGCAAACGCAACAAGTAAGTACAATAGCGACGCACACAGTATTGGTTGGTGGATTAGAATCCGTGTTGATCCTCTGGTATAATTTAAAAATTTATTGTCTGTTTGATAATTGCGAACAGGGTGTCCTGGGGACTCGGCTACAATTTAGAAGAGGCTCCGCACCCACCGTCCCGCCTGCAATGGGTTGTCGTGGAGCACAAGATAGAAGATCTGATCCAACGCAGTATCATTCTAACAATAACAATATCGGGACAATGCTAGGTGCTTCCTTTTGCGAATTTTCCAGTCCTTCCTACTCTAAGATTCCTCCTGTAAATAGACGAGGGTCTGCGCCTGTTGATCTCCGTCAAAGTAAAAAAATAATATTCCCTTGCCTTCCCTACTACCATACTTAAATTACATTTCAATATACTCATCTGTAAACTGTTCAACACCTTTCTGTGTGAAACTACAGTTAACTAACGAGTATTCTATGGTTTTGTCTCTCTCTCTAGATTTGTTAAGATCTATGAATCAAAACAAGCCTTCCTTGCCCCGAATGGGAAGGAGAGGCTCTCTTCCCATCGATACTTCAAATTCAGGTATGTAAAACGTGCATTTCCCTTGTAACGTACAGGCTGTAACTACAAAGATAATTTAATTCCATTTATATAGTTTTATTTTGATTTTATAAATTTTAATTTCATAATTTAGAACCTTCCTACGCCTACAAGTGGATGCACGTATTTCCGTACAATGAAGATGATGGTTTTTCACTGAAGAGAAGGAGTTCAGGCGTATGTTTCATTTCTTACTGTCTCTGAAGAAATTACATATGATATGCAGTGAACATTTTCAATTACAAAAGTCTTCAAACTCACAGTCTCATTACATTTTGTCTTTTCTTTGCTTTTGTGATGACAGGGGCCTGAACTCTTTGCAGCCGCTGCTCAGCAGAAAATATCGACGATAGGAGCTTGGAAAGCTCAGGTTTTTATGAGTTCATCCGCTGCATCTCCTTCCGGTAGCTTTGGTTGTCCTGGACCATGGACTAGGTGAGAGTGTGATCGATTTTTATTTCTGAGACACTCTATATTAATTATCAATGACATTGACTGTCCTCACTGCACAGTGTGTAGTGAGGACACGTCCACAAAAGAAGAGAAAAAACACTATTGAATGATTTATTTTGTATCTCTCTCTGAATAGACGAGGTTCCCTTCCAATTGATGTTTCTTGTATTGGTAATGTCTTAATCTCATTCCTTACTTACTTATTGCAGTAGATGTATGAAATTTATTTCTAATCCAAAATGACTGTAATTTGTGTAATTTCAGATTTTTCTTCGGAATCCGAATCTTCGGGTGAGTGAAAAAAAATACAGAGAAAAAATGCTGAATATTAGTACTACTAAAAGTTTTTATAAAAATATTTGATGTGCATTAATAATTTTGTGAAAATATATTAACAGCAGGTGACACGAGTGATACGTAAAATCTACACCATTACAATTGTGATATTGCTGCTGGTATGGATGGCAGAGGGAATTCGAGATTGAATCATCTACTCGATTGAATAACCAGTGCACTAAAGAGTAGAAGAGTGTGGACAAACTACTGTTTTGCTTTAATCGGACAGAGCAGCGTAAAGCAAGAAAAAAATGTATTCATTTGCTCAAGATCTACTTAAATAAAGTATGGTAATGAACTTTAAACTGACAAAATGCTGGAAAACTGATGGTTTACACGAATGAGCTAAATCAATGTAAGCCTTATATTAAATAAAATGAAGGACGGATCAAGGAATTCGAATCTGAAGGCTTCAACGATTTAGCAAACATAAAGCAGAGCAAATAATAGGGAAGAGGAAGAATAAGAAGATTTATTTCATCTTGATCAATACGCTTATATAAAAAGTTTCCGGGCCCAAAAAATAATTCTGCTCTTTAAAAAAAACTCCAGTGAATTTTTAAAATCTCTCAGCCAACTGAAAATTCCAGCTGAGCATTTATTTAATAGCATACGATATACTTTTTTAAAAAACGTAATGGTGTTAAAATTTAAGGTGATACTCAACAATTAAGCATTCTTCAAAAGGTAACAAGGCATTTAGATCATTTATACTTATTGTTGACTAATAGTAATACTAATATATATGCAGCAAGCAGGATAAATTAATAATGTTTACATATACATATAAGTACTAATGATAATTTTTTAGTAGACGTCAGCCACGATTGACTCCTTGCAACTGTTGCAACCGGCAATATATTATATATTATACACATATTGATTTATATTTTTCAAAGTTAATTTGACAGCTTTTTTTGAGTGATTATTATAAAAAAAAATAATAATAATATTTTAATTAAGGGGTAGCTTTTAAGTTAAATGTTACGTCGCAGACTACAAGCATTCAAATATACTGTAGGAGGAAAATCAATATTGTAGACTATAATGAAAAAATCATTATTATTATGAAAGAAGACACGTTTCCAATAATATATATTACTTATACCTATGTATTATACATGTATGCGTGCATTTAAAAAAAATATATTGTAGTGTGTACATGTAGATTTCGACATGCTTCAAAATTGTGAAATACGCTTGTTTTTGGAATATTCAGTGAACTTTTGTGATATGGCATACATGTAAGTAGTAATTCATTGGGATTATTTGTAATAATTGTAAGTAACGTGAAGGAATCGTGAGGGGATGATGATTAAACACTGTCAACTTTATATAAGGAAGAGGGAAAAAAAATTGTGAACATTTTCAAAAATCAGCCAGTGCATTAAATGTATCAATTCAATGAATGACTATACTACACTAAATAATAGGCTAAAAAATAGTAATTCTAATATTAAGGAAATATATATGAGTCTCACTCGTATAAATAAATTATTATACAACATGTGTTAGTTAAAGTGCACCCTTTGCAGGACATATTTAGAAAACCAAAAGTACATTGTTAAGTCATTAGTACTGTAGTAATGGTATTAAAAGAGGGAGAGAAAAAATATTGTCAGTGGTCAGTGTCATCACGATGGTCAACCACAATATTTTCTGGTGATATTCCGGTTCAAGTCAGACTGGAGTTGTAAAACTGTTGTATATTATATTGAAAAAGAAGAGCTACAAGACAGGGATTTGTAGCGTAAAAAACTGGCAAAAATTGATGTTTAAAAAGAATACAAAAATGATAATACTGTTATAAAATAATATGATGCGCTGAATTGTGTGTAAAAAATACATTATGATAATGTGTTGCTATATAATGACTACATACTGTACATCTACAATGTAGAGCTGTATGACCAGGGTGAAAAAGCTATTTCGAGAGTAGCTACTTAAATTGTGGTTTTACATCCTGGCATGACATACTTAGGAATCTGTATGTACTAGCTACTAGTTGAAGAGCATTGATGATAACGTTCTCACGTTCAAAAAATATCAAATTCAAGCCAAATGAAATGAAATCAATCAATTCTTACCAAATGTTGTCTTTGATGTACAAATATTAATCATCACGTTTTAGAGACGGAGTATAATAATAATGTAGAGAAAGATACGGTACGTGCGTGTATTATTATGTAAATTTAGCCGAGCGAAAACAAGGGAGAGTGCTGTAGTAGTAATTTGTAAAAATTTTACGATAGAAATATTTAAACATGTGAGGATGTCTCCGTAGACTACAATATTATGATGATAGTATAATAACAATAGAGGAGAATCGAAATTTCTCAACAAGCGCATATACTAAATTTTTTATATCAACTCAATTTGTCATCGTCTTCATTGTCATCGTCAATAACGTCAACGTACTAAATATTTTCAATAACATTTCAACAACAATCGCTCCAGTATGTTTACTTGTCCTACTACTATTATAACTAAATAGTACTGTTGATATGCATTTAAAAAAAGAAAGTAATATTTAAGATGACTAATGGCTGAACATGATTCTTGAGTGTTTGTACTTAAAGATGTATATGATATACAAATACCATGTATAAAAATATATTACCTACATATAGCTCAGCTTCATTTTTATCTTCAAGTCAGTTTTCAAAGTGGGAAAGGATGTGGATACTGGAAATCCACTTTCACCCATACTGCATAGCTTTATTATTGTAAAAATACCTCAATGAAAATTTGTATATATGTATTATGTTAATTTAAAATTAATTAATATATAATTCTCTTCAAGATTATAATTATTATTGATTACTACTCCCTGGTTTTCTTAAAATAATGATCTAATTTATAATCACAAATAAAACTAGTATTGTCGGCTTGGGAATAAAAGCACTGAACTGACTTTACGTGAAATGTACCAAAATATGTAATATGCCATAAGGAAAAAAACTGAATCTACAGCATTTGGACACTATCAATTGGACACCTAGATAACTGGACACCCAGTTAGTTGGACACTTTAACAATTGGCCACATGTATAATTAGACACCCAACATTTGGTCACCTTTGTGTAAAGATAAAATTCTGCATTCTAAATGAGTATAATGAGGAA